>BMAO01028615.1:0-31565 GCA_019973975.1 Trichonephila clavata | reverse complement strand
AAATAAATGATCTTTCCGATTCTGTAATTATTTTTTGTCTGATTTCCACACCGAAATTAGATGACAATTTTAATATGGTGGAAAACGTAAGATTACGCTCGGCCGAAACGGAAGGGAAGTTCCGCCAAGTAAACAACCGGCAGGAGTAAAACAATTAGGCGTTTTAAGGTTTTTAATTAATATCTTTTAACTAATTACAATATCGGAATATAAATGGGCAATACGGCTTCCCCGGAAAATTCCCGATCTTTTGGTACCTTCCGCGACTTTCTGCGTGGTGCGGTTCGTGAGAAGATAGACGCACATAGATAGATAGATAGATACGTTTGTTTACCTTCGAATTTTAATAGTGTAGAAGATAATTGTACGTGATGTCTTGTGAAAAAATGGGGTTTCCCTACATTACAATCAAATGGGTCTTGAAATATTTTGATGTAAATAGTATTTTCAAATGTGTTCGTTCAGTTGTCCTTCTCTTTTCTTAACATTTACTTACAAATCAATTTGCGTGAGTCGTCTGTTGTATAATTCTATTACGATAATAATTCCATTTATTTCCAACTGTTTGTAAACCTGATTTATAGTCAGTTAAAAGGAAATCATAAGCAATTTCGCTTAGAAAAAAGAAGTTGAACGTAAGGTTCCAAGATATATCATCCTTGTACGCCAGAGCAAACCTACAGCCTATGACTAGAACAAAGTGATCTGGTCTCTCATTTATTGAAATTATACCTTCTTAAAATATCCTGTTTCTAATACTTAATGGTCTCTTTATCGGATGATGGAGGACCAGTAACAAATTTCTGTGTTTCCTTTCAGTTGTACTAATGTCTACGTCAGTGTTAGGCTAAGCCGAGACTCATCAATTAAAAGAATGCCCAATTCCCTTCACTGATTCTAAGAGTAAGGTCGACGTCCACACTTTATTCAATGTTTATCTTAGAAATAAATAGAAGCCCCGGCATTAATTTATTTCAATTAAAATTCTCAAATTTAATTATTGGTAAATAATAATCCCAGGACGTATTATAACGATTGCGAAATCATTGAGAAGCAGCTGTATTCTTCAACTGTCCCATTATAATAGACAATTACAAATCTATATAGATAGTCGTCGTCGTTAAATAACAATAAGAATAATAAAAAATTAAAGGCATTATCTTCAGAATTTAATGAAGCATTACACCTAAGTATATTAATATTATAATGCCATTTTTAATGACATTTAATGGTATTAATTTTGTTCAGATAAGATACAAATTATGAAATACGTGAAATTTTATCTATTTTGATGACTGAGCAATGTAATGTTGGACATGAGTACTAAGTTTTTTAATTTGCTTACCAAGTCCCAGATGATATAAACGTATAATATCTGTTCTTTTTTTAAAAAAATTTTTAAGCAAAATTTTGCAGTAAGAATTCCTGTTATAAATGCATTTAATTTTCTCCAATACTCGCTCTTCTCTTTAAAAATCAATTTCGATACATAATCATATGAAAGTTAAATTGGATCAAGTAATACAAAGTTGAAAAGTTTAGTAATTATGTCTCTAATCATTCATGTGTATAGAATTCTATATAATTGCATGCATTGTTCCTTCATTAGACATACTCTTTCCTTGTAACGATTCACCATTTACTTCCTACTGCTTAAAATGCATAAATAATTAACATAAAGCTCATTTAATATACATTGCAGTTAAATGAAACAATTCATCGTCTTATGAAGCAGCAAAGCCGTTCGGAAGCCCAGTCTCATTTTTGTCTTCCAAATGTGACATAGAATACCTACTACAGAGTTAACCACCATATCTTAATTTTCCACCAGCATTTAATCAGAGACTTTGAATTATTCAAATCGGTGTATCTGCAAAATGTCTCCCGAAATGCCATGTCTCGGCGAAGCGTGTCTGATCTCCATGAATTCGGGATGAAGCTGTAGGTGGATGACTTTAAGTGAGTTATAAAATTAGAAGCTGAGTTAGCTATCTTGTCATGAGAATATTATGAGGGATGGCATATGTTAAGGAATTTTAAAATGATGGAGAATGTCATCAAAAGAACAGAAGGAAAAGATAAAAAAATTATGTATGAGAGAGATATATATAATTTGTAGCAGAGCATCTTCAAATATAATTAAAATAAATAAATATATATTGCATAAATATCTTTGAAATTTCAAAATAGAAAGATGCATTTACAATACTGTACATTTTTTCCCAACAAACAAAACAAACCTTAAGTTTCTTTCCTTCGATTTTAAATTATTTTCTGTATATAAAAATCTTACGTATTTATTATTTCGAAAATTTTTAATTTGCAGGTTTAAGCAGCAGCATTTAAGGTAAAATCAGCAGCATTTAAGGTAATTTTACAATTTGGAAGTTTCTCAAAATTAATCATACTCGTGAGTAGTAAAAAAAAATTGCTTTATATATTTCATGAATCTATTCTATACACTTGCGTACAGATAAACATTCACAGATGTATAGATACGTACAAACACTGATAGACAGATAGACAAACAGATAGATACATACATACATATATATTTGATTCATATATGCATACATACACGCATAATGTGAATCATATACTCGTGTGTACTATATATGACTGTTGTTGTTGACTATATATGACTTAAATTTTTTCATATACACTAGAAAAATGTAAAGTTTTTAGAAAGTATGAAATATACTCATCAAAAGCAAAATTAACGTTTGGCTCTTTGATAGAAAATTAAATTAAATGTCTGGCTATTAATAAAAGCATGTCTTAACAAAGAGTAAAGAAAATAAAAAAACACTTACAAATAGAATATACTTCTAATACATATATAAACTTGAAAATTCTCCAATATTTTCATCATTTTTCAAATCTTGAATTTTAAATTTTAAATTGAAGATTTTTATTTTCCGTTAAACCATGAAAATATCAAGTTATAGAGACTTTCTAGAAACAAACATTTCGATGTCTAATTCTTTAAACTATGTATGTAATCGTTTTGATTTAAATGCGCTAAACAAAAGATACAATTAACTCACAATGACAAAAAAATACAGTATGCGCTTAGACATCCACAAAATTTCCGTTGTATAAATAAATGTTCATCATACATTTTGAAAGTCTATGGAAATCTTTGAAAATCATATACTCTGAAGAGATAATTATTTTTTAGTCTGCATGACTTGTAATTTCTTTGTAATTAATTTGTATGAATATTTTAATTAATTATATAAACATACAAGGTGCATAGGAAAGGCTCTTTAACATGAAAATACTTGCGACCATGATAGTTACAAATATACGAGGACAGTCACGTTTAGTAAAGCGACTACGCCCGAGATAACGCAAATGACAGCAGTGTCCTTAGAAATGAAAGTTTAAGGATAGGAATTTCAAATCAAAAACTTAAAGAGATAGAGAAATATTTTTAATTATAAAGTTTTACAGCATCAATTAGTGAGCATAAAATGACATTTGGTTCTCATTGATAGAATATCTTGCAGCCTGCATACTCAAAAATATCCGAAATTAATGCACTCCCTTCTAAGAAAACGTTTGAAAGGAACATCCACTTGTATGATCAAATAAACACAATTTATTACATAAAATACGTACTTGTGTCAGTACAGTTTGATAATATAGCACAAAAAACATCGCAAAAGTAAACTGTTACGCAGGGATACCAAGTTAATCCTTTATCTTTTTATCAACGGTACTTATAATTACCACTCACATTAACATTACATAGAATAACCATTTTTACGAATATTCTGTCAATACTTAGCAGGAATTTTCTTTGAAATCTACGCTTTTAAGATATATGGCAGCGCAGGTTCTATGATGAGTATTTCAGTAGGGAAGTCAAATAGATTTATTGCAAAAGTTGCGTTTTCTGCTGACATTTTGAACGAATTGCGAAGAATGCCATTTTTGTTCCAAAAAAGTAGTTAATGTCGTAGGTACGTGTCTCATTTTTTTTGTATGCTAATAAAGATCTTAGAAAGCAATTTGACTATTTATTTTAAGTGAACAGTGTATGGAATTAATTTTACAGTTGAATAACTTTGTGGTGCTTATAAGTACCGAGAGTACACTGGGTGGTGGAGTTGTTATGGGAACTTAGTTTTTTTTCGTCCTGTAGCTTATTGTTGTCTTTTTGCTATGTTGAAGCGCCATCACTATAGTGCAATAGAGTTATGCCTTTTTTAGCATTTTTTTTCTTAACTTATTTTGCTTTTTTATTTTTTTATTGAAATATTTTCAAAAACTCTTGAACTTTGAATCTCTGAGCTTGTTTCCCCCCACCACACACACAAATGAAATATCTATTCTTACGTCAAAAATTAACTACAATTTAGTTTCTTTATGTATAACTGAGATTTAACAATAATTGGAGATTCTTCAGGTGCTATTATTATTATTATTTCGTTTTCTTAGAAAGTCTGGAAAAAAGTTCAGTCTTCAAGAGGCTTTGGATTTATTACAGAACCTACCATCTGAAATCAGTGATGTATTAACAGATGATTTTTCAGATGAAGAAGACCCAGCAATAATCTGTTGGAATTTTCGTTAGCTTTTTAAGATGACGAACAAAAGAATGAACAAGACTGAAGGTACAGTAGTTTATGGTAAAAAAACACAGTATTTCCTACTCCAAGATGCAGTACTGCAAAATACATTCAATCGGAACCTCACTCAAAATGCATAACGTGTGATGAATTTTTGTGTATTAATGAAAATAAAAACTGTTTCTTTGAATATCATCATATTAAATTTATATGTAAAAGCTTTTTTTATATAAGTGTAAAAAAAGTAAATATAAATTAAAAAATTTGATAATCTTTTAAAATAAGTGTTTTGTGCTGTAAAGTATTAGCGTTCTCTCTGACTATTTAGCATTTTTTACAGTTAAGACTGCGTTAAGAAAGTAATTCTGTCTTTTCGTTTTATAAGAACATTTTAGACCTTTGTGGACGGACGGAACTTTAAAGTACCGATTTAATTAATTAGCTCTAACGAATTAAATTTCCCAAATTGGGCATTTTTTTATATATATATTCCTTAATTTTTAATGTAGTGATTAAAAAAATATTGCTTGAAAAAATTTGCAGTAAATCATAATGCTGTAGAAAAAGGGTTAAAGTCGAGTATGTTCAATAAAAAAATTATCTGAATTTGTTTTTGAATTAATTTGCGTAACTTCAAAGATAAAAATATTACAGAAAAATATCAGATTAAGATGAATCATATTAAAAATATTACTCTTTTTTTTCTAATTCCATAAATTGGTATGATCACATAGCTCGGAAGATATAACAATATATATTTATGTATATACATTAACTCTCAGCTTAAACTCAGTAGCATCATTAAATGGGCAAATTAAAAAATTCCCACGCAAGTGTCTTCTTAAAAATTTATTAAAAAAACTCTTAAAGTCACCGTTTTTTTGGAATAACCCCGCTCATTGAAAAGAACCGCTTTCTGAAAAGGCACAAATCAAATCATTAATCTCATTTCATTCCCATTTGGCCCTAAAAATGAAATTAAGTTCTTAAATAGAAAAAGTAATTAGTTCCAACTGCTTGCATTTTTGCTTAAACAATTTTAGAAATGCACGTGGGTTTATTTAAAGAAATGTAGAACAGAGAAATCACACACACACACAACAAAAAAAAAAAAAAAAAAAAAAAAAAAAAAAAAAAAAAAAAAAAAAAAAAAAAAAAAAAAAAAAAAAAAAAAAAAAAAAAAAAAAAAAAAAAAAAAAACACACACACACACACACACACACACACACACACACACACACACACACACACACCACCACACACACACACACACACACAACACACACACACACACCACACACACACACACACACACACACACACACACACACACAGAGTTTGGACCTTCATTTGACGAACTTCTATTTTTCGAATTTCTCTATTTTGCGAACTTTTTTTCTGGAACTAAGAAAATTTTACTATTTTCTTCGTCAAATAGCCTCCGAATAGCGAAATACATTTTCTATTTAACGAACTTTTTCTTTTTTGATTCAATTCTTTTTCGCATTATTTTAAAAATATTTCTGGACATTTTGAATTATTCTCTCTTTTAACATATTTTATGGTGATCAATGACCTCGAACTTGTTTTACTCCATGTGCTGACTCACCTACAGCAATAAATTTGCTGCAACTTTTTAGGCAAAAAAATCAAGTAAAACTAACAGATTTTTATCAATAGTTATATCTAAGGCGCATGGGGGTAGTATATACTTAAAATTACTGGTTATAAAATAACGCATGTTTAAAATTATACTTATAGGCTTAGAAAATGTCACTTAAAAACTCATTACTTTTAATATAAAATTATTTTTTAAAGTTGTGAAAATACAGTATATTTCTGGCAAATGTTTTTCCCCCTTGTTTTCTTGCAGATTTCTTTTTGATGGTTAACATATATAAAATATATATTAATTTACAAACAAAGTGTGAATAACTGTTCTTTTAATACTATATTGTGTTTCTTAATTTAAAATTCGTTTCATGTGGTTTCTCAAGTATATTAAAACATGAATCTCTAACGAATTTTCCACATAACGAATTTTTTTTTGGGAGGGGGAGGGCTTAAAGTCTTAGTTAAATTGAGGTCTGACTGTATATATATATAATATATAAAATTCTTGTGTCTCAGTGTTTGTAACCAAACTCCTCCGAAACAGCTGGACCGATTCTTATGAAACTTTGTGCGTTTGTTGAGTAGGTCTGAGGATAGGACGTTAACTATTTTTCATTCGGATATTGCAATTAGTTGTAAAGATATTATTTAAAAAACCTTAAAACGCGTAATTCCTTTAATCTGTGTGTTGTTTATTTCGCTTGTCGTCGAAAATTGATTTCGTGCCAGATGTGTGATTTTTCTCTGTTCCACCGTCCAAATTCCTCTGCTCATAGGTTACACTAGCAAAAGGGGTGTATATAACAAATAAAAATATCATCAAATTTGGGGTGGGAAAAGTTTATTTTTTTCCATTTTTTGTACATATATTTAATTCACAAATTCTATATTGCATCCATTTATAAAAAAAAAGTAAAATATTTTTTAAAAACTTAATCTCTTTTACTTCGTTATCATTATTTCAAATAAGTGACACGAGATAAGTGAAACGTCTAGATCGTTTCTTATGAAATTTTGTGCGTATATTTAGTAGGTCAGAGAATAGGACGTAAACTGTTTTTTATACCCCTAAGTAATAAGGGTGTGGTCTACCCTAAATTTTTATTTCTTTTTTTATTTTTTGAGCAAAATTTTTTATTTAAATTTTTTTTTATGATTCGACATTAAAAAATACATACAGCCCCAAATTTTTACTTTTCTACCACCAACCCCTATTTTTAATGGCGATATTAGTACTTAAAAATTTTCTACTCTTGGTGTTCGATAATTTATCAGTTACCACTTGATCAGTTATTCACGCCAGGCGTCTACTAGTGTCACTTCTCACCCCGTAAACAGCACAGAGTAGGGATGAGAACGAAGCCGGTCACCTGTGTTTCTCACGCAATAAGCTTTCTTTCACTCACTAAAGTTTAGGGCCTAAACCGTTTTCGGCTATAATTATTGATTGTGCGTCGATCGTAGCCGTGACACTTATTTTTATAATTAACTTTCTCGGTGCAGCTCTAATATTAAGTATATTTTTATCCTTATTAATATTATAAACGTGAAAGTTTGGATGCATGGGTGTTTGTTACTCTTTCAACCAAAAACAACTGAATGGATTTCAATGAAACTTTACAATAATGCACCTTATACATCAGAATAACACATAGGCTATAATTTATAAAGATATTGAGTGAAGTGTCCAAAATATAACGATAAATGTCAAGTAAGAGTAGGATAAATTCTGCCTTCTGAGCTATTCTGGCGTGCGCTGTAAAAACCGTTCGAGTTATACGTATATAATCACGTATACTAAAAAGCTCGCGACAGTATATATCTATCTTTTATGTGTACGCCATTATCGTCAAAATAGTGAACCATAAATACAATAAAAAAATTGATAATTTATTTAAATGCACGTTTTTTTATGGTTTTATTATCAACTGATCACTATGGAAATTGACAAATATATGTATTCTTTTTTGTAAAAGGTACAATTCTTTTTGTTGTAGCTCCCTACCAGGTGGCGCTATAGCCTATCTGCACCGTTCAATCCATTGCGAAAAGGCGAACATGGTAGCCAAAAATAATGCCAACTTGGCTCCATCGCTAACATTTCGTTATGTTTCCATTGAGAATCACCATTATAATGTAAGGAATGGCGTTGCTTGCGAATCTTACAATTTTAACATAAAATAAATACAACAAAAAGTAATATTAGCGTATTACACATCCAGATATGAATTATTTACACTATTTTAAGCATTCATTACACAAAATTTGTAACAATGTGGTACTTTTGTTGAACAGAGATCAGCTTACGAAGGTGTTTTCAAAAATCGACCCACAAGAGAATACGAGGCGTTATAAATAAAAAAAGTATTTTTTTTATCTATTAGATCTACAGACTTAAAATTTAACAAATATGTTTTTTTTTGTTAAGCTAAGATATGCAAAAAGCTTCTTTTTTGTTACATTTACAATTTACCTAAAATTAACTTATTAAAAACTTCTTTATCCTTCAATTTGTATTGTTTAATTTTTCAATTCACCCCATGAGAAAAACGGGTATATCAGCTAGTATATACATATATATATATAATATTAAAATTTAAAAGAAAATTGAATAACATTTTTTATAGTATTAATGCAATATCTTTTTTTGAAAAAATTACTTAAAAATTAATTTACTAGACATGATACGAAAATAAACAAATACGCCGGTTTTCCGCTAACTGATTATAAATATTTTTTGATTACTTTAAACAACACGGAAATACTATGGAGTTAACTAAGTAAAAAATCTCTTTCACTTTTTAATTGTTTTTATAGTATCATTTATTAATTCTTTGAAGTTATAAGAGTAAACTGAAAGCTGAAGCGAGTGTCAGATTACACAAATTAATCAACTCTGTTAAGAATAAAATTCGAGAAACTTTCTCCTGGAAGATGATCGAAAAATTTCAGATTGTTTCTAGACCAGTATGAAAATGTTTTAGAGCTACCTTGAAAAATCTAATGAAGAATCTACTAAAGTATTATATAAAATTACTTAACTATAAATACAGTTTTCATATATATATATATTCATATATATATATATTCGAATTCAAGCAACTCCCCCCCCCTCAATCCTTTAAAAATTTTGTGAAAAAAATAGAGTAGAATGGTTTATTAATATCCGATATTTACAAAATTAAAAAAAAAATTAAAGGGAAACTGATAAAAAGTGAATAATTCATTTATTTTACCAGTATTAAAAACTTTTAAATACATACATGAAGCTGTAATTGCTCCAACCGTCAATACCATTCTCAATTTCCACCATGCGACGAATTTTCCCTCCTTCGATTCTAAGCTGCACCTGTAATAGCATTAACATTGAAAAAGGAGAGCGGTTTAGATTTGAATAAATACGGTAATTCAATTTTATCAAGCCGGCTGGGTGGCGTTGTGGGTTTGTCCCTGGCTTTGTACGCCAAAGGTTTCGGGTTCGACCCTGGCCAGAGTTGGTAAATTTTCATGATGTAGAAAATCGACAGCATCCATGTAGTATGATTATGAGTCATGTAAAAGATCCCTTGGGTTCCTGTTGGCTTGGGTACTCTCAGCAAAATTAAGTTCATAATTACGGTTTCGCATCGTTAAGGCTCAAGTGCCTCACTCTGGAGTGGAAACTGGACGTCAAAATTATTCACCGCAATTGGTATCATCTGTATGGTGCCGCAATAAAAAAGTGACACCAGCTCCCGAGGAATTTATTAGGTCTGCAATGGTAAAAAAACTAATCCGCAGCCCCATTGAAAAAATTATCAACAAAAGTTCTGGTCTTAAAAGGAGATATAGAGTAATATTCTGTTAATTGTGGGTGTGTTAAGTTAATTACATCAAGAGAGAGAGAAAGGAGTGCAATCAAATTTAAAGACAGCATCGTGTTAAATAATAAATTTACTTTGTGTTTATTATTTCTTAAGTTATAGATTTTACCGCTTTTAACAGAACGTAATAAATCTACGATGTGGGCGTAATTCACACACACACAAGTACATATTTTCAAACTGAAATAGGAATTGTTGGCCAAAAAAAAATAAGTACTCTGAATACTAATTTGTTACATGAATCTAATAAAAGAGAAATTAAATGGGAAATTTAAAGCGAAAATAAAAGTTGCAATAGTTTTGAAGTTTCTAAGATCATTAATAACACATTATATACAAATACTTAGACGTTTAGATATAACATTTATTACATACTAATACAATCAATTTAACGAATACTTATATTCCTATGTTTTTTTTTTTCAAGAAATATCGCTAGGAACTGCAAAATGTTATTTCTTTAGGAATTGCAATATTCAGATTAATCAAATAATTTTCTGTCTTTTTCTTTTCTTTCTCTATACAAAAAACGTTTTTCGTGAAGCTGAAATAAATTTATAATATGTACTATCAGAGCAATGCCAATGTTTAAGATAACTCTCTGAGTTGTAAATCGTGATTTTGTCTGTCTTGAGTGCTGAATTGGCAGCCATGTGCTTCGTTTCATATAATGTCACTAATACTGTTGAGCGATAGTGAAATATTGCAAGCTTTCGCAGTAAAATACACAACAATGGCCTGCACTAGAATCGTTGAGTGCGAAGAAATGCGTTGTTTCATACGAAGAAACTTAATACCCAACATTTCAGAAATCTGTAAGATTTTTGCATTTTAAGCAAAATCTGAGGACTTTGTCAATGAAATGTTGGTCCATGAACTTCAGTCATGAATTAAACTAAAAAGAAACGCTAAAAACAAATTTTGCAAAAAAAAAAAAAAATATATATATGTAGAGAGAGAAATACATAGTACATATAAATTACAGTTTAACAGTGTGAACAATGAGTATGAACAGTTATATAATTTGTGCAATGGAGGTTGGTCCCCATTAGGCGTACGGGTGGTATCCCCACCTAGTTATTATAAATAAAGTTAGTAGTTTTAATTAGTTTTTATACAGCTGCATGAAAGTGGATGCTAAAGTGGGAAGTGGATGAAAAACTTATAAATTTCATTACATTCAAACCTACATTAAATTGAATGATATAGTACATTTTAATTTCAGTAGTGCACGTGTTGTCTTTGTCTGTGAGTAGTAGAAAAAATGTTTCGTCCACTGCATTTCATTACGTATATTATCCAAGAAACATAATTGAATATGTTAACCAGGAATTAACATATGATTCTTTAAAGGCTGAAACTGTCAATTTATATTTATTTTGAAAGCACTAATTTATTTTGAATTACTTCGTATCATCAAAACCTCTGCTTGTCTTTCTAACAGGTAAGCTAAAATTTTTATTCCACTCTTTTAAATGAAGAAGAAATTCAGTAGCGTTTCAATTCCAACAATATCCCATCTATGACTAAAATATATAATATTACACATTTAAATATATTTGTGGCAACAGCTATGTCAGATTCGCAAGCAAGAAAATTGGGGCATTAGAAAAAAATTAAATTAAAAATTATTTTCTATTAATAATAAGATATTTTTTAAAACTGAACTCTTGTTTTCACCATGTATTATGTATACACTTATTTCTTAAGAGTGGGAGGGGGTGGTATCGAAATGTTTTCTAGAAAAGAGGGTCCCAGTTCAAAAAAAGTTGGGAACCTATGTGTTAGATGCACTTGCAAGATTGCTGGAATGATATTTCCCCCCCTTCTCTTGCCCTATATGTGTTTATTATTATTGTTATTATTGACTTTGTACATTTGTGTTGTGTGATTGCGTATGTGTATTGAGGATTTGCCTTTATATATATATATAGCCGGACCCAGATTTAACGAGCCCCTATTTAACGAATTTTTCTCTGTCCCCGAGTAAAAAGAAGGTAAAAGCCCCTATTTAACGAATAAATAACCCCAAAATAAAGAATAAAACCCTCCAAATTAACAAATAAAACCCTCCAAATTAATAAATAAAACCCTCCAAATTGACGAATTACCCCCCCCCCCCCTAAATTAACAAATTGTTTCAACAGAAGGAAATTGTGTTTTATTAGGTATCATTAGAAAAAATTGAATTTTTTCCCCACATATCATATTTTTTTTTCCGGAACAGAAAAGATTTTTCTTGTTCAATGCAAATTTCGACGGGCAAGGTTGCCATTATAATTATTAGACTTTACAGGTGCAGATAAGACATGAGTGTAATATATCGTGCGAGTTTTGAATAGGAAAGGAGATTCCTTTCTTATATCAACCCACTCCACACCTCAGGGAATATTTTAAGATTTTAAAGTTTACGTTACATTTAATGACGGATTGCTTATGTGTGCAATTGAAGTTGAGGGAATTAATTATATTAATGAATAGCGATTCTGTTGCAGAATTCTATACCAAAACTATACTCAAAACTATTATATTTCTTAATGCTTTACATTGTTTGGAAACTGTGAAAACATACCTCATGAAGCAAGATGAAAATAATGCAGTATTTACACAAATTCGAAACAGAACTTTTTGGAGTAAGGAATCAAATAGATTTTCAAAAATTTATTAGTCACTATTCTAAAATTTCGAATTTACTGATGCGTAATAATTTTCATTAACAGTATTTTTAGTTGTTGAAAAAAGTGTGTGATTTCTAACTATGGATATTTTTTGTGTAGTTGCATGTTATAGAATTTATAAGAGATAAGAGCAAAAAATTTGTATTTGTTTGGACCCTGATATAACGAATAACCCCGAATTAATGAAGAACATGTTCAATCCCGATGAATTCAATAAACTATAGACAGTATATATATAATTTGATTTGTGTAGCTATTTATGTATATCGAGATTTAACCTTTCATTTGTAATTATGTATGTATGTATGCTGTGAATCTATCTTTAATTTGTAATATATGCTTATTTGCCTTTGGTTTGTGTACTGTGTACTTCTATTAAAATGTAAAATAAATTTTTTTTTCAATAAAGACTAAACGTTGGGGTGGTTGTTTTACGAGGAGCCAGTTTCTAGATTTAAATCCCTTTCGGCTGAGTTTGGCTCCAGTTTTTATTCTTTCTTTCAATATCAATCAGTCATTTGAGAAAATATTTTAGGAGTTCGTTTGAAGTAAAATTTAGTATTTATGCTATTAAAATGAAGTAGTTGCTTATTTTACATACTAAAAAATTTCCATAATTATCGCAAATATATATATATACACACTGGTGTCCAAAAGTTAAGCATAAATCGTAAAATGCGAAAAACATGGAGTAAATATTCGTAAAATTATTCCAAATTTCTTGCGGATATTAATTGGGTGAAGAAGAAACATTCGGCTTATGCAAAACTTTTCAATCGACTACGTCCTGCGCGAAACACCGGCGCATATCGGAACGCGGAGAAACAGATTCACGCAACGTAGGCAGTTCACACAAGTTTCGTGCAACTGCTGAGCGAAGCAACGTTGTTAACTATCAAACAAGGTGAATGATGGCACAAAGACGCCAATTGGACATGTTTACGAAAGGAAGAATCGTTGGAATGCTGGAATCCTCACAGTCACAAACCGAAGTGTCTCGAATTCTGAATGTGGACCAGTCTGTGATCTCAAGACTGTGCAGAGGTTTCAAAGAACGGGAGATGTTACCCGACAACCAGTATCAGGTCGACCGAGAGTCACAATCCCTCGCCAAGACCGATATTTTGTAATAAATGCGCAACGTCAGAGGGGCAGTACTGCCAGAGCACTGGGTTCGGCGCTCACAGTCGCCACACAGGAATACGAATTTCGAGACAAATTGTTTGCAGGAGACTCAATTATGCTGGCCTGTATGCAAGAAGACCAGCAGTTTGCATTCTCCTCACGTCTGCGCATAAACGCTCTCGTTTAAACTGGAGTTTGAAACATCAACATTGGATGTGTGGACCAATGTGATGTTCAGTGACGAGTCCCGGTTTAGTCTGAGTAGTGATTCTCCGCGGATTACGATACGGAGAGAACGTGGAACACGTTTTGAACCAAGAAACATAACAGAAAGACATCATTTTTCATCAAGGGGAGTAATGGTAGCAGGCATCATGATGGACGGCCGCATAGACCTCCATTTCTTTGACACGGGGTCTGTGACTGCTCAAAGATACAGAGACGAAGTTCTTGTGCCTTATGTTCGCTTGTTTCGAGGTGCTGTCGGTCCTGACTTCATATTCATGGATGATAATGCGTCATGTCACCGAGCGGTGCTGATTGATGACTTCCTTGAAACGGAAAATATCCAGCGCATGTCGTGGGCTGCGAAATCCCTTGATTTAAATCCTATCGAGCATGTATGGGATATGCTCGGGAGACAAATTGCAGCCCTTTCACACCCACCAAGCTCCGTTACAGAACTGAAGAGAGCTCTCCAAGACGCCTGGAACCATTTGAGCCCACAACTCATTCATCATCTCATAGCAAGTATGGTAAATCACTGTGCAGCGTGTTTGGCTGTCAGAGTTGACCACAGGCCTTATTAAACTGCAGCATCAGTATTTTATTTAATGTTTTCTTTAATTTTTTCTTTAAAGTGTGAATTCTTGCTATGCTCAGTTTTCTTTCAAACTGCTGCTTTGGATAATAAAATTAATTATTATCATTCTTTTGATTTGCTTCCTTATTTTATAATCATTTTACACTCGCATATCATGTTTCCCGCCATTCTGATTTACAGTTCCTTCTTTATTCACATAATTATCAATTATGCTTAACTTTTGGATACCAGTGTATATAATGTATTTTAAAAACTTTGTGTTGGGTAATTGTTTAATCGTTTAATTTTTTTCCTTATTTATGCATTTTATTTATCCTTTTGAAATTTTTCTTCGTATATTTCCTTTTTTTACTACAAAATTTTAAAACTATTTGTAATAAATAATATTTTCCATTTTTTCTTATAGTTTCCTATATTTTCATTATAATATAATATCATGATGATTAGGTGGTAATAAGTTAATATTAGTTATTTGTTTTGATATTTGTCTGAAATGTTATTAAAATTCTTTATTAACAAAAACCTTTCTGATAAATATTTCCAAAATTTCTTTGAATTACCACTATTTACGGAGTGATACAAGTTGTTACATTAGTGTTTCTGGATAGTTTCAAATAAATCATTGTTTCATCAAATTAAAAAATTACTCATACAGTTGTAAATATATTAATATTTGAAAATGAGAATAAAATCATATGTTTCAATATTTTTGTTCACAATTGGAAGATTTCAGATTAATCAAATACTTTTGAAGTATTGCAAATTATAATTTTCTTTCGTCATTGTTTTCACATCTTGAAAAATAACAAGGAAAATCGAACAGCTAATTTTGCCAATAAGAGTGCATACCATGAATTTTTTGAAATATTATTATACGAAAAAATAACTTCATCTAATAAAAAGAAATAAATAATTGACAATTCAATGTATTTTGTTTCAGTCATTAAAATGTCAGAACATTTTGCATTTTTAATAAGGAATTGAGTAAAAAATCAAATTTATCTGTGGTATGTCAATCAAAAGGAAGAGACAGCTTAAGTATCAATAAATTCGATAAGCAAATTCAGAAATTCTTAAATTAAGGGTTCAAAGACTTCTATTGTCTTCGAACCTTTTAAAAACCTCTTAACCAATTTTTCCAAAAAATAATATTTTATGCAATACGATAAAAAAAACTTTTCTCGACACTTCGTTTCACAAGAGTATAGCTATGGAATTCAAAATTACTTTACACAAAGTAATTTTTTTGGAAATTAAAAAAAAAACAGAATTCTAATAGATATGTTAATACAACATCTGTAAGTAGTTATGAAATTCATAAATTCAGTTCCAGTTCCTAAAATTTAAAAAAAAAAGTTTCTTCCTTGTGGTAATTGGTACGTCTGCGACAAGAAAAAATGAACTATTTTTGCACCAAATTTAAATTGTTCTCATTTACTTAAATTAAAAGCAACAGAAGTAAAATTTTCACGTCATCTGTATATTTATGTACCTGTTAATGTAAAAAAATTCCATTTTAAATTACAAATAAATATGTAAGTACAATAATTAATCAATAACTATATTTTTATTTTCAAGGCATGTTCTTACCTTTAGGTACACTTTGTATAAAATCCACTGCATATATAGCTATAAAATTTTACAGAGTTTTTGCAAGCTTAACAATCCCTAAAATAAATGAAATGAAATTTTAAAATAAACTTATAAAAATTTAAAATTTTTTTAAATTTAGTGATTTAAATTTCTTTTAAATTTTATGCAGAAATTGTTTATACATCTCAAATTTGTAAATCTTTATTTGAAAAAAATTTATTCACTTTGTTGAAAATTTGGGGATTTTATAGTATACAAAATGTTAGCACTATAGATAAAGTAGATTTTGAGAAAAGTGTACCGGAATCATCAAAAAATACATTTTGAAAATATTGCAAATAAAGATATTTACATCTACGATTTGTAAAATAATATTTTGTAATACAATTTAACGCGATACCATTATTAATTGGATTATTTTGCATTATTTCTCAGTTTTTAAATTTTAAGTTAAAATTCTATATTGTTGTGAAGTATTTTTAATTACTCTTTCCCTACTTCATCGACACGTGTTATCAACGATTCACACCTTTTTTCCAACGTTTAATACCAACGTTTTATGTCTATAAGTTTAAATATTTTTACTTCACTTTAAACATCCTCATTACAGGATGTTACAGAATTCCTTACACATATTTTTTATATTATAAAAATACACAAGGAAAATGTCTTTGTTGAATTTAAGAAATTAATTTGATGTTTAATTTAAATAAAACTCTGTTTTTAAAAATTATAACAAAATAATCTCTGTTTTTGTATTTATACATATGAATATTTATTTATTTTAAAATAAAACCAACCGTTATTAACATATAGAGTTATTCATGAGCATTCAAATGTGAACAATAAGCAGTTGGGAAAAACGAAAAGTCTATTTTCCAATCTATGTATTTAATTTAGAATAATCCTCAAGATCCACTTTGTACTATATTCACTTAATTTATAATTTAAAAACTACACTGAGTACTTATAAATGAAAAACTACACATAATTAACAGTTCAAAAAATAAACTTTTTCCAAAGTTTTGTGACTAATTATTTAAATTTTCCGTAATTTTTGCTCAAAAATGTAGAATTTTAAATAAATTTGAGCATATAATATAGAAAAATTACTTTTTTACAATACATATTAAATACATTATGAATTTTGAAGAAAGTGTTCCTGAATCACAGTTACATCACACTTCCTTACAATTTTAAAATTCAATTTTCTAGCGTTCTATTTATCAAATTCTCATAAATAATGCATCTATGAAGGCGAAGAGGCCTCTATTTTTTAAAAATAAAATAAAAAAATGCAAAATTTGAAGCACCTTTACGTTCTAGTTATCTTAATGTTAAAGGGCTTTATTTCATTGTAATAATTTTTAAGCTCATTTATTGTACTTAAAATTGTGAAATTTTATCATTATAGTAAATAAATCTATGCATTTCTTTTTAAAGAACAAATTTCCTTCATTACGTTAATATGTTTCAACAAATTCCTTGCATTTTCAATTAGTTTAGAACTATTTTCTTTTTCCTCACATGATAGAGATTTCAAAGAGCCAGATTGAAATGCACCAGATGAGACCCGACCAGAGAAATGGAAATGATCGAAAATTTCCCTTAAAGCTTTTTTTATAACAAAACATGCTATTTTTGAAATAATGTTTAATAAATTGAAATAAAATTTAAATTTACTAATAATGAAGCATCAAATGTTCAGTTTCAGCAGAATTAATATTCTAAATTAATTCCACAGAGGAAAATCACAAAATTGCAACAACGTAAGGTAAGAAACTTATGTATTTTATTCAATACAATATCAAGAATCCCAAATGAACAAATAAAAATACAGAAATTCATGGTGAAATCATGAGTTTCTCTCAAAACTTTTTCTGGCAAATATTGCAATTCTTGTTAAGAACTTCTACAAAAGAAATGTTTCATTAAGAAGAATAATATATGTGTTAATTCAGTTCCTAATTTGATCATTTATATACAGCTAGAAAACTCGTTTCTAATTTCGCGCGAAAGAAGTAGGTACAATGTATTTCAATTAGAAGAAGGAAAAGAACTCTCCAAAGTGACTAACGACAGTTTCATCAGAAAAGGGTCAGGAAACAAAAGACCACCAGAAGTATGAAGATTCTCGTCCAATAATCTAAAGAGAGGACATCGATCCTGAAAGATCATTATGCAGGTATCATGGTTTGCTTGGAACAAAAGGGAGTGTGTATAAATAATAAAAGTAAATAAATTAATTCAGATAAATTCAAGTTACATATAAAATCAATTAGCCAGTTGTGGATTCAAATACGATTGTGTAATTGTGTGTAAAAATATAAGTATAAAAATATATTTTGTTTTATTAAAAAATGTTATGATAAAAGGACTTTAATGGTATGCAAATGTCTAAAACAAAATAATAATACTTGAACATAATAATTAATAATATATTGTTAATTATTATGGTAGGTTTCTCAATGCTTAAGGCCTGATAACCCTCATTATGTAGAAATTGTTTTTCATTTTTATAAATATTTATACAGGAATTATGATTTAAGCCAACAAAATGTGCGTTTTAAAATATTTAATGGAACAAAAAAAAGAGGACAAAATTTTACAGTTTAACATTAATGTTATATTAAAGGAGGAAAGAGGTTGTTTTACATTACGTCAGCGTCGAAGCTTGGGGACCAGAAATCAACTGACAAGAAAAAAAAGGATCCAATCCAGCTGCAAGTTTAAGTGTCTATTGACAGCCAGACTTCTCTTCTCGTGATGTTATAAACGATGTCATACATGGGTTATATAAGACAATAAATGGGCTTAAAAGGGCTACTCCACGTTTATATTATATGGAGTGAGTGAATATTAACGTCGCACTATTAAGCTATGCGAGGGCTTTTGGCGACGGACCTCGTAATTTTGAGCCATGGTCGAGTGACGAGGATGACACCTAAGATAACACCCCTCTCCAAACTATCCCACGACACCAAAGGGAGGACGTTTAATCCTTCGACAGATTTAACGTGCATCGCTCCCTTACACAGCGGGTCTTCAGTGATACTGGGATCAAACTCATGACACGCCAGCCATGATCCGATACCGGGACCACTTGGCTACCGCGACCACTATATTATATGGCACTAAATGGATAAATATCCAAGTATTTCTATATTTTTCCTTTAACTGACATTTTGTGAGAATTTTACCAAGCGAGTAATACAGGAAAATAATAGATTTCACGTGAAACTTTTATTTAACAGTATCTTATGTTATAAAATTATTAGCTTAGTATTAAATAATTTTCATTTACGTGCTCTTACATGACACAAAAATGTTTGAATCAGTAGCACATTAAAACTTTAAATGTAATACTTTAAAGTATTCAAAAAATATCAGAGTTTAAGCTAATTTCATGAAAAATATTTAAAATAGTAATTTTAATTAAGCCAATTAACAAGATGAAAGGAACAAATTAAAATATTCTACAAAATATACACAATAATAAAATATATACAATAAAATTCATTTATTTTGTTTTCGAACTAAAGAAATTACCTTCTCTTTGTGCATTACTTTTTACGAACACAAATATTTTTCAATGCGCTATACTTGATACGATGGGAGTATGAATTTTTTTAAAACAAACGAAAATTATGTGTAACTTTTTTTTGTAAATTTAAATTGAGTGCCAGAAATTAAAAAAAAAACTGCTTAATCGCTTAAGTTGATTGGTAATTTTTTCCTTTATTTGTGTCTGAATTTCTTTCTTTAAATCAAATTTTTAAATTATAAAATGATTAAAATTATTGAACTCAAATTCCTATTATCTGGAATAATTTCTTGAAAAGTTTTAGTTTTTACTCTTTGTTTATTTGTTCCTGTATTATGATCGCCAAAGTTCAAATACTGATAATCAGTTTAAACATAGTGAAATGAATCCCTTCAAATTAACACACTCACACACAGCACAGCACCGCTAGGAGTTAAGTCGCAGAGAAACTCCTGGGTCGGAATGATTAAAGAGTTAAAATCGATTTGATCCCTCAAAATCAAATTAGACATCGCGATTTCGACGTTCTACTCAGTTAATTAAATTGAGCATCTGCTTTTAAGATGTCGGCATCTAAGCCGAGGGTACATCGAAGCATATCAACTATGGAAAGTTTTGGATAATCAATAAAAGGTATTTTACTCAAGGCAAAAGTAAATCATTTTTCCGGTTTTGCACTCTCTTTCTTATTTTAAAAATAAAAAGTAAAGTGAAGAAAAAGATCTCCGTTAAATAATAGATAAAACAAAGGATCATAATAAATTATTATTTATGTTATTTTATAAGGCCAAATAAACTTCACTAGAGATATGCTGAACATTGAGTACACTTTGAAAAGAAATGGAATGCATTTCAGACTCTGAGGGATACACTTAAATGAAACTAAATGGGACTAAACAAAAATGAAATATAAGATATTATGAAGTTATGTAGATGATTTAAAACAATACTCCCATTTACCAGATTTACCATTTATTATTATTTTTCTTAAGCAAACAACTTTATTTACAATTACACACAACATAGAATCTTAAGGGAAAAAAAACTACACAGACATATCTTTCTCACCACGTTTCTAAATTTTTGTCCTTTTTCCCGCTCAATGGAAAAACAAGTTCTTTCGTCCACAGCAGTGCCCTTATTTCTAATCTAAAGAGCGCTACAAGCCAAGCCCTTAGCTAAGATTTTACAGTGTTATATTCCATTGTTTTTGCTAGCATGTCATTTTTTTAATGTTTAATATTGACCTTATGCTTAAAGATTGAGATTTAAATGCACTAAAAATCAATTGAAATCATTTACGTTCTCAATAAAAAAGTCATTTTGTTGGTACATTTAAATATGTTTACGAATATATTTTTGTATTCTAGCTAAAACGTTATAATGAAAAAAAAAACAGGAATTAAAATTCAAATGTGCTCTATAAAATTCCCATGTTCCATTTTTAATTATCTTTGTTACAACACCCTTAACAAAGAATAAAAGAAATATTACTTTGTAGAGAAAGAAAAAATTGGTATTGAAAATATTTTACATATTTATAAAGCTATATACACACATACAAAAATTTAGATATATTACAGAGATTGGGATACATTTCTAAAGAGAATTTGTAATGTTTCAATCATTTCGTTTCAATCAGGAGAATTGTGATAAATTAACTGTTGAATGTATTATAATTTTTTAAAAAAAAACATTTTAATTTGGCTCTCTTCCGAGGAAAACATGTTTTTTTAAGGCTAATATTTAAAAAAATTTTTACCTTCCCAAACCATTTCCAACGTTGTTATTCCCTTACATTCAAACATTATTTTTTTTCTAATGGGGCTGGTGTTTTCCATTGTAGACTATTTCCCGGTAGCAGGTATCACTTTTTAGTGCGGATGTCATTACTATTTTTAAGCAAAATAGTAGAATGTTTAAAAAGTCTGAAAATAATAACATTGATAGTTCTACATAAAAGAAAAATATGAAATCATTTGAAAATTGATAAAATATTTTTACTGGTATTTGCTATAAAACTATTTTTGCCTCATGGTTTGCTTTGAAACATCTAAAATAATAAATTGAAATTATAATTCCCTCTCTTATAAATGATAAAATTGTCTTTTTTAGAAGAAAATAAATATTTTTACTCATAGTAAATATTTTGTAAGGTTGAATTATTTTTGTAATTGGCAAAAACAAATTGCAAAATATCTGCTTTTATTTGATATGTTTGAGGGACTTAATAAATCTCTAAAATATTAATAATTGCATGTGCATTGTTTTGCATAGAAATGGCTTCCTCTGTTTGATTATTTGTACAATGCGTTCATATGTTTATCAAATCTAAGACGGCTTATTATCATATAAACTGAGTTTCAAATTTCAACTAGAGTAACCAAATTTCGAAACAGTGCAAAATCATAAAATAATTCAAGCATGTTTAGAATAATTTTTAAAAATTATTCAGTCTGACGCGTTTAACACTAATTATTTCAATTTTAAATCAATTTTAAACATTCTTCGCATCCATTGTAAGCTAACATATCAGTGTAAACTAACCATTTGAAAATGAAATTACTTTTCTGTGAAATTTTCTAATAAGAACGCTCAATTTCAAAATACCTTGAGTTCGTACACTATATACAAATATTTGTTATTTTTTTGCATACAAAATGAGCACATATTCAGCAAAATATTCAGCAATAAAAAGGAAAATTCAAAATTTTTTAAATTTTGTAATACATTAATATAGTATAGTTCCGAATACTAGGCTTAATGGGGACCGAAGGGTGTCCGAGTTTGGGAAAACGCTGAGTTATTGAGAATGGGATTAAAAAAAGAGTAAGTATGAGTGCTTCCGCAGAAAATATTGTACTGCACTTGTATGTACTGTTTGCTTGAGAATTCAACAGAAAATAAACTACCCAAATATACTTAAACAAAGGAGAAGTGCGTACTTTATGAAAGCATAGACCATTTACTACATGAAAATCTGGAAATGTGCAAAGTATGGATCTGCACACTGGGTTTCTTCGACCTGCAAGGGTGGTCGAGGTCTCCGGACATTTGGCTTATCGAGTGCCGAATTCTTGGCTAAAATGTTATTAATTACGGTATTAAGAGAAAATGTTAAAACAGTTATTATATAGTATTTTCAGTTATTTTTAAGTTTCAAAACATTAGAGAAAATTTTGAAGATTTGTATCGATAAAGACAAATAAATATTTCTATTACCCATTTTTCTTTCAAGTTTCTTTATTACATATTTTTTCCCCAGAAATAATGCGTTTTAAAATTAAGTATTCAAATATTTGAGTAGAAATATATATAAAATAATATTTGTACTTTTCAAAAGAAATGTCAGTAGAGACATTGAATACTGCTCCGAAAAGAAAAAATTCACCCTTTTATCATCATTTTTATTACTGTGTACACTTGTTTTTGAACTTGTAATGCAAATTTGTAGAAATATATACATAAGACTTACGACTGTTCAGACATAATTCAATAAAGAAACGTTTAGACATCAAAACTAGCATGAATATTCTATAATAATAATTATTTTTTCAATGCAAACTTGTTTCGTTTAACAGAATTTTTATTTTCTTAAATTTATGCATTAAAGGAGGAGGGGGTCTTATTTTTTCGGAATTTTAAAATCTACCTATGCGGGGAATATGTTCTATGGTATGTAGATGAAGGGGAAAATAACATGAAAAATAGTTTTTATGTTAAGAACTGCCTCAAGAGAATCTTTTTTTATTGTAAAAAGAAAAAGGAATATTTGTTAAAGTGAAAGAAGGTATTTTAGTAGTTTTTAAGATTTACTGCGATGAGTGGATATATACTAAATAGTTACAAGCAAGAAACACCAGGTTCATTTAACCGATTCTTCAGTATTTAATTAAGAGGGTAATTAGATTAGTCTTCTCGTGGTGCTCCTGTTTAAACAAAAGGACTGATAACTTATCGCCTTAAAGTAGCCATTTTTGATAAAGAAGTAACGAAAGAAATTGGAGATACGTGCTTTACTTTTTTGAGGGTATACGAAGTGTTTTGAGCTACAATGAATCAAAAAATCTTTTCTAAAACTAGGACTAAACCTGTTTTTAAGATTTCTTTCTGGAATACTGGTGGTTTAACAAATGGCAAATTCACTGAATTAAAGACTATTGTTTTAAATAATGATTTAGACTTATTGGACATTGTTGAAAGTGGTGCTGCCGCAGATAATGAGGAATATTTTAACTTAACTAGTTGCCAGAAATTTGGGCTGAAGCACTCAAGACAAATTGCTTCTGGCATTATTATTTTTGTTAAACTTTCTCCAAAGGCAAAATTAATTTCCCCCTTCCAGATGACTACTGATGATAAATTACAATTTGTAGAAATGCATATTTGAAGACAACACCCACGAATTAGAGTATTCTTTCTGTACAATTCTCCAAATAATAAGCCTGACTTTGATATTATTCTGCTTAATTGGATTGCAAATCACTTATCCTTGGAGATTTTAATGCACCATCAACTTGTTGGGGTTATATGGCAACAAGCGGTTTTGGTAGCTTAGTTGAGAATCTTATCGACTCAAATCCTATCGAGATTATTGAAAATGAAGAAAATTCTCCAACATTCTTGTCCTTCAGTAGAGGTATCTCTCATCCCGATTTGCTTTTGACACACCCAGTTTTGTCAGATAGAGTCTAACTTAAACTATTTGATAGTCCAGGCTGGGCTGGACATAAAATTCTACTTTCGAGTATTATAAAATAAGGACTTTCTTAAAGGGAGCCTAGACGAACCTACTAGAACATCAAAAAGGCAAATTGGACTAAATTTAAAAACCTAACTAATGAAGTTTTGACCGATTCTTTGGTTATGCCAAATTCTGAATATACTTCAAGGCTTTTTACACTTGATGTACTGAAATGTGCCTCTCTTTGTGTCCCAAGGGGACAGCAAAAGAAATATACCCCTTTTTGGAATGAAAATTTACAAAAGCTTAAGAAAGACAGTGATGGAGCAAGAGAGAGAACTCGCAATACTAGGTTTAGAGAGGACTGCATAGCTTTGCGTAAGGCACAGGCTATTTTAAGGAAATCAATTATTGAAGCTAAACGTTCTTAAAAGTTTCCTGATAAAAGTGGACTTTAGAAGAGATGGTATAAAGGCTTATAAATTTCCGTCCCATTTGAACAATAAGAAAAATTATTAAAAATGAACCTATAAAGAAAGGTTATAAAGAACTTACTACTGATAAAGACATCTCATGTGCCTTTCGCGGGCACTATGCAAGGGTATAAGCAACTACATACCTAATATTAAAATATTAAAAAGTGATCTGAAACCACAACAGTACAGTAATTCATCAGATTTTCAACAACTTTTTAATGATGACTTTCATTTAGAGGAGTTGAGTTATATATGTGGTTTTAGTACCTTGATGAAGGGCAAGAGTGCAGGCCCTGATGGAATCTTACCTGAGTTCCTTAAAAATCTGAGAGACTCAGCTAAAATAACATTGTTGGCATTTATTAATCAGAACTGGAAGAATGGCTTGCCAAGTGCCTGGAGAAAAGCTATAATTGTACCAATTCTCAAACCTAATGAACCCGCCGAAAGTATAGGCAGCTACCGTCCAATCTCTCTAACAAATATAATGTGTTAGTTAACTGAAGGAATGATTGCTAACAGATTACTGCATGTTCTAAATAAAATAGGAATAATTTCTGAATGGCAAACTCGTTTTTAGATACATAGGTGCACTTCTGAACAAATTATTCGCTTATCTCACGAGATAAGGAATGGCTTTCAAAAAAAGCAAAGTACCCTTTCTTTGTTTGCCGATTTTAAGAATGTATTTGATAGAGTTTGGAGAGGTGGATTGCTTAAAAGGCTGGCTTCCTGTGGCATTTCTGGTAACCTATATAAATGGATTACGAGTTTTCTTGACCATAGATTTACAAAGCATGGCTATACTTTGTCTGGCTTTAGACAAACCAGACAGAGTTTACCTCAGGGAGCAGCAGTGAGCCTAATTCCTTTTAATCTAATGATTAACGATTTGATAGATCTTATTCCTAAATTTGTTCCAGGTATAAATAATTTATTGTTTGCTGATGACATGTTGATGAGTGCTACAGGATCTGATATTTCTGGCTTGGAGAGTGTGCTTCAGTGGGCTTTACACATTATTTACATTTGGTCTTGCGAGAACAATATATCCGTTAATACTGATAAGACCACCTTTCGGTTGTTTTCTCTCAAATATAAACATCATGACATCCAACTTCAGTACTATAAAGAGTTCTATCTCGGACATTTGACACTGTTTATTTGGGCATTCATTTAAAACCACATTAACGGGGAATAAACATATAGATTCAACTGTTGATAGGGGTTACTCAAGATGTAGGCTGCTGAAGCATTTAACTGGTGTAACTTGGGTCTCAACTCAAGATGTTTTGTGTACAGCCTATAAGTTTTATGTTCGACCTGTTCTTGGGTATGGAAATGATGTTTTTTAACTGCCTCCGATTCTGTTAAAAACAGGCTTAATCTTTTCCAAAACAGCATGTTGCGCTTAATCACTGGTGGGGCCAAATAAATCCCTATAGCTGCAATGGAACTCCAGACATATTTGGAACCTTTGAGTGAAAGGAGTCAAAGAAGTGCCTTGAACCTGGTTGAAAAGATCTTGAAAATGAGAAACAATTTCCTAAATTATTATAGACCTACAAATGAAAGATTAAAAACCCATAAGTTTTTCCTTTCAACTGTTCATGATCTTTGTGACACTTCGATATTCTTACACCCAACCGCCAAGTGTTCCCACAGGAACTTATCCATATTATGGGCCAAATGACTTTGGAGAGCCACCTGGATCTTGTTTGGAGTGTTGGTAAATCATTTTCTATACAACGTGACTTGCAGACATCCTCTTGATAAATGGTTCCAAGTATACCCAGATGGCTCAGCAGAAGATGCTGTTAAAAATGCTGGTGCTGGAGCCTATTCAAGTGCTTTGAGTATTGGTTATCCTGTTGGAAAGTGTTATGACAATTTTCATGGTGAGACAGAGGCAATATCATTTGTGATCGATAAAATGGAAAACTGTTCTGAACATAATATTTTATTTTTATCGATTCTCAAGCTGTCATTTTGTCTCTAATAAACTCAAGATATAATGAAAACGCACTAGTTAATTCCTGTAGAATAAAATTAGCTGAACTGGGAAAGTCTAAGGAAAGCATAGCTTTCCAGTGGATTCCCAGCCACTGTAACATTTCTGGAAATAAGAAAGCAGATAGGCTTGCTAAAGAGGGATCTCTCATGTCCCAACCTGACTCTCCCTTGTGTGTGTGTGTGTGTTTCTGAGTAACATCAAAACAAACATCCAGTAAACTAAATAGAGTCTCCCTGTATAGCGAAGCAGCTGCAGGTAAAAGGTGGAATATCTTGCTCAACAAAAGTAGTAGAGTCCCCAGCTCCCTGCCTCGATCTGTTGGAGTTGCGGGCTTTTGCTTACTTACTGGACATGACTACTTGCAAAGGCATTTACATCGCATTGGAGTAAAGGATTCTGCTTGGTGCCCTCTGTGCAAAAAGGATGAAATGAATGGTGACCATCTCAAACACTGCCCTATTGTTTTAAAGTTTTTTGTTGACAAATTTACACAGGCAAATTTTAATTATTTTTATGCTTCGTCGTCATTTTATTGCGCTGCTCGACGATTAATAGTAGGGATTCCAAAGACGGGCGTAGGGTAAAGAAAAAGTATTTAATTAAAGAAAAATGCCTACTTTCGGAATTATAGAGCACTGTAAAGTGGATGCCAGAAAAGGCTTGGATCGTATTAGTTCGGTGGTGCGGGGGAAACAGAACTAGTTTATGAAATGTTACAATGCACAGGTGGTTATCAAAATAACGGAAACCGAGATTTAAAAGGAATCCTTAATTAGTATGGTGTATCAACGGCTTTTGGCATGTAATAAAAATTACATTAGCTCATTAATCGATCCAAATAAGTGTTGAATAGTGTTTAGAGGAATATTGTATCATTTTTTATGGAGATATTGTGAAAGTTCTGGGAGAGATGTCGGTGGGGATATCGATTCCGTGTTGAAGGTTCTAAAATAGACTATAATGGTTTCAATTATATTGAGGTCAGGTGACTGTACTGGTCAGGGTAGATATTTAACTTCACCCTCGTGTCCGTCAAGCCATAACTGGACAATTCCTGCGGCATGTTTAGGTGCGTTATCATTTTAGAACATTCTAACTCCTGCAGAAAACGAAGTTTGCATCATAGGATGTACCTGGTCAGCTAATTGACTCTTTCAAATTCTGAGAGGTCCAAAACACTTTATGCTTTTGAAAATAATCCAAGATTTACATAATTTGAATAAAGTCACCACATACTACCAGAATGTATACATTTCTATTTATATAAAACTGGTAGCTGTTATTTATTTTAATGCTTACAAAATGCAAGGGGGTCACTTCACGCAGCCTTTCCCTATCTCCGTAATGTTAAAAATGACCAAATTTAAGGAACATTTTTGAAAATTGACAAGTTGTACAGTCATGAATTTTTTTGTGTAGATTTATTGTATTGTTTTTATTATTTTAATGGGAGCATTTTTCAAAATTTGATTAGTTTTTTTTAAAAAAATTCATATGTGGAGTAACACGTCAAAATGATAAAACGATAAAAATTCTTGTACATTTTAATCCATAAAATTTTTTGAATAATTTTTTTGACAAATCTCTCATTAAAATATTTATTTGTATAGTGTTAACATATGTGCAAAGTTCAAAGCTATAAATTAAGTAGATTTTTCAAAATGTTCCTTTGTGTTGAAATTTACACTTTTGAGAAATAGTGATTTAAAGTAAAAATTTACTATTAACTAATACGTACCAGAACCACAACTTGGATTTCTGGTATCATATGCAAGATCATCTTCTTGTCTACATTTTAATTGTTTGTTTTAGTTCTAGCTTCTTTGGTTCATTGTAAAACTGCCTATTTTGCTTCTTAATATGCGCATGATCTACTTCTTCCAACGCTCGACATTTGTAAAATCCAGGTTTGAATATTTAATACATCTAAAACTTTTAATTTGGTAATGAAACCTTGATTATATAAAAATGTAGCTTCAAATACTATAGTTTTTAAAGTTCCTAATTGTATAAATAAAGTTTTTGGAACTATAAATCAAATACAATTTAAGGTTTCATTGAAATTTTAAGTTTTACCGTAAAGCACGTAAAAAAGAGTTCACGACTAGAGAAATCTCTAAATACTTTTTTAATGCAATTGCTAATTGCAATAGGTGAGTTGTGTTAAGCATATATGTGTCACCTTTCAGTATGAACCTATTATATTCACACCACGAATCACTCCCATGGGGCATAAGCCGTGTCGTATTTTCAAATCTGTGGAGAGTTTATGAAAAAAATATAGCCCAAATAGTTTGCATCATGACTGACAAGTTTTCTGAGTTACTTCAATAGCCACACGAAACATAGTATCTTTAGAATTTGTCTATTACTGCATCTGTTAATCTATAACGACCTCCTAGAGATTTTTGTCCACAAGATTTTTGCCTTTAAATTTTGATTTTAATGCCCTGTCATGTCTCCATCCTTTTCTCAACATGACCAACACATTCTAATGTTTTAATGTTGACATCTTTCTAAGGTTAAGATTCTAAAACTGCTTTGTATGCTTTAAAGTCCTCATCACCCAAATATTTTGTCGCAATTAGTAAATCGTAATTTGTGTATCGTAATTTGTGTCGTGCCTCTGAGCAATGGAAAATACAAAGTGCACCTTCAACTTTCATCCCCCTACTACTTCCGAAGTAATCTGCCGAACACTCAATGTTATGTACATTGTCGTTAAAATTACTTGAGTATTTCCTCTATAGTTTTCGGCATCAACAACTTTCCCAGTGTTCACACTAACTGCACTAATACCATTCAGAGAAACATGACCCCTTTTTTTGCCAAATGCCATAGACAAACACCGGTACAATAGGACTTGCATTATTAAATGATATCATTTCGACAGCAGTTATATATATAATACCATAGACTGGCTACTTTCTGTGTCGTGTTATTTAATGCCATGCATGAACTCGTAAAACCACTTTGGTGGACGTGACAATTCATAAACTAAACAAAATATTTTCGCAGTTGCTTCTCTTTTCCAATAAAATAATAGCATATAATAGTACCCAGCGTTTACTTCATATAATTTTGTATCTTTTTGATTAACTACTGTTTTAATAAACCTGGTATTAAGAAATGTTGAATAACATCACAAAAGTCACAACATGTCAACAACTTTAGAACCAAACTTTGGATTTGGCGACCAAAATTATGTGAATACCTTGTTTTTTTTACATTTTATTTATAATAAATGTGGTTTCAAAGCACAAGAAAACAGTAGAATGTTCATTATTTCAAAAAAACTTTCAAATGAATCTAAAAGGAAACATACTCTTTATTTGACTTACCTAACTTAGCTTTTAAAGTTGAATTATTCATGTCTAATTTGAATTCATTATTCTGACTTATGACGCATTTAATTTCTGGAAAGTTTGGGGTTTTGTACCTTTGTACGTTTTAAACGTTTTATTATTAAACATAAACATGTTAAAAAAGGTTTGATAGAAACAATGTTTCCAATAGCAGAAATTCGTAAAATATTTGAAGAGGTAAAAAACAACACGCGAGATTCCAGAAAGTAAACAAACAGCTACAATTATTCACTTCACTTCTTTCCTGAACAAGTTACGGATCAAAATAAATCCTTTTAATCAATTTAAAATATTTGATGAGCTGAAAAGTAGCAAGTGTCTTTGTTTTGAAATGAAAGGGCGTGGCAATCAGCTGGTTTGGGTTTGACGGATGTAAACAAATTTTAAAAAAATATTAAAAATACTTCTAATTCAACTAGAACAAAATTTAAATTGCAGTAGAAAGAGAAAGAGTGGTATTTATTTTCAATCAAAATTGAAAAATCGATTTTTGGATCGACTTTTGTGAAGTTACATTAAAACATTGTGAAGTTACATTGTGAAGTTACATAAAAACATTACTTTTACTAACAGGATTTTCTATTATTTTTATAACTACCTGTACATTACACTACCCACTTCTCAGAACTCAATTTAATCACCGCTTTTCAGTATTTATATTGAGAAATGTAATTATGTTGAATAAAATCATTTACCAAAATTAATTTTTTTCCCATTTTTATTTATTTTACTTTTAAAAATGAAATCTTATTAGAATTATTTTTTTAAAATATTTTTTTCCTAATCTATATACCATAGAACATCTTTTCCGCACTGGCAATTTGGGATTAATAATATTTTTCCATCATATAACCGAGATATATCCATTATTATTCATACATAAATAACAGTGAATAGAGAAATTATTTATCGAAAAGCGTCTTCCTTGCTGAATTTCAAAGAAAATTTGAATTCATAATTGAATTCTTTGCAAATTTTGCTTTTTACAAAAACAAAAATTATTAGTTCTTAGAAAGGGAATTTAAAGTAAATAAATGCTGTTATTCATCGACAGACATTGACAATTATAGGATTATTATTTTTTTTTTGTTGAATTTCATATTGAGTTTATTATTTATTTCAGATGCACATGTCAGCTGAAAAAAATTATAAGTTTAAATGAAAATAAAAAAATTTATAGATTAGTTTTATTTAACGATGTTATGTAGG
>BMAO01028614.1:0-83696 GCA_019973975.1 Trichonephila clavata | reverse complement strand
TTAAGATCATAATAGAAAAAGATGTTCTGAAAAATATTCATGGTTTTGAGAAATATGAGGGTACTTCAAAATAATTTAGAAGGATTGCAGATTTATTATTTTTTTTAAAAAATGAATACTGAATTTTAATTTGTTTTTTATATATATATTAAAAACATATCATTATTAAAAAATAAAACAAAAATTGTTTATTTTGGTATAAATAACTGTTGCCACATACTACCTCCACTACAGTAACTATAATAAAATAATTTATTTGTAAAAAATCTATATATATATTACATTTTGAATTTCAAACTCTTTGTCAAAATCTTTATATTGAAGCAGCTATTCATTTTGAAATAACATTTTTGATAGGAAGGAATAATATTTGCTCACTATTCCTCTTAACTATTTTTTATTTCAATATATATAAAATTTAGTGAGGAAGTATTTGATGTTATAATTTACTGTTGTGTGTGCGTTGAATAATTTTTTAAAAAATTGTTTCATATGTATAAAATTTCTATCAATATATGTATAAAATCTCAATAACCTGACATGCTATCTTTGTATACTTTTTATGTGGAGGATTTAATCAGATAACATTTCATTCTCTTAAATTCCACACCACCACACATTCACAACAGGAAGCTGTGATTTTTAGAATTTCAGTGTTGACTGAAATGTTATATTTCTTTGTGTATTCAGTTTCTTTTATTTTATTTAAACAAATATGTGAATGCAGTTTTTAAATTTCTTTTTTAAAACACTACTGTCTTTCCAACTCTAACTCAGGGATTATATTTCTGAAATTTTAAAAGCATTTTAATAAATTGGGTACAATTCAGGATTAATTAGAATTTTAAAACTTATTTTGCTGAAGTTATTTTAAAGTTCAGATTTTAGATAATTTCCACAGCCATATACTATTTCAAATTTAATGTATTATTGAACATTCTGTGCCTGGACAAATTATGCTCACAAAAGGGAAAATCACTACCTTAGTTTACTAGAAGAAAGTGGCAAAATCTTTGCTGTGTGTAACTCAGTAACTTTAAATTAAGCACATGAAAACTGAAAATGGATGATATTGGATTACTCCAATAATTCTCAGTCCTTTCTATTAAAAAAAAAATTAATCAAAATAATGGTCGAATGTAAATTTAATTTGTCGTTCTTTTTTTTCTCTTTCACTATTTACATTTATTTCAAAGTGAATGCTTTTTCATACTTTTGATTTTTCTATCATGTTTCTATTCAAATTAACTTTTCTGATATTTTATTTGGAGGATTGCTATGAAAGAGACGAAAGTGTGGTTCTACAATAAGATAATTGGATCCTCCTAGACCAGGAAAAGGGAAGGAATCTTAGGACCAATCCTTAGAAACTTCTCACTCATCTCATGATTCACATGGGGGGAGGGGGCTATTTTACGACACCGACACTCGAACATAAACGCGCCTTAATTAGCTTGTTAAAAAAACGTGGGAACCATTCTTCTCATTTCTTTTCCCCTGATTTATTCTTTTTGGCTAGATATTTTTAACTCTATATCTTGATTAGAACGAATATTTTAATTATATTACAACGCAAAATATTTTTAATGTAAACGGATTAATAATTTTTTTTTTTTTTGAATTTGTGTAAAGTATTAATAACATAAAAATAGACATTTTAATCAATACTGAAAAATAATTGCTATTATGCATCTCTCTATGCTGTACATCAAATATTATCATTATTACACTTTTAGTAAGTTTTTCCACGCAATTTATTTGTGAGAAATTTAATGAAAATATTATTGTATGAAAAATATACATCTAAAAGAAATTATATCGAAGTCATGCTTCTATTAGAAGTCTATTTTTATGACTATTCGACGGTGTGTGAAAAAACTTCATGTGAGATTATAGCGTATAAAAGGTCAAAAAGCAAAATGACCTTAGAAGTAGTGCATATATATATTTTACATTTAAAAAATATGAATTTTTTCGTTTACTTTTTTGCTGGTTCTTTTTTAAGTTGCTTTCTTAAAAAATGAATGTTTTAAAATCATTAATTAAACTCATTGTTTTTAAAAATTTTCTTTCCCCTTCCCCTCAAAAAATATAAATTTTTTTAAAAAGACGTAAGGAGGGAAAGTACCTTTATACATTGTAAAAATCAATTTCTGAAAAATATTTTTAAAAATTATTACAGAAGGCTAGAAACGTTTTAAAGCAAACCTAATCAATATCCAACAGTAATTACGCTCTCTGCAATAAAAAATATAGATGTGAACAGAAACTAATATTGTAAAAAAAGTTAACAAATAGATTTTTCGTTAATTTCTGATTGAATTTCGTTGGCTGGTCTCTCTTTTGTTTTGTTAATATCGCACTTCGAAACAACGTGAGGGGTATAGAGGTGACGAACTTCGTAATTTTAAATCACGATATGAATTCAGGAGGATTACACCTGATTTGACATTTTACTCTCCAGACTGTTCAGATTGGAAATACACTATTGATATTTTTTATTTAATATAGAGTTATATAACAGGGGCGTAGCTAGGTAACCAAACGCCTTGGTGCAACAACAACAAAAAAACACCGAGGGTCCTATTTTGATTGGACTTTATCAAGTAAAAATATATTAGTATTTTAAATATACAAAGGTATTTTAACATCAGCCCTTTATCATGATCTGCAGAATATAGGAAGTTGTCGTGTTAGCCTAGTGGACAAGGTAACAGACTAGTGGCAGGTATGTCATGAGTTCGAGCCCAGTACCACTGAAGACCTGCCGTGTAGGGGCGCAATGCACGTCAAATCTGTTGAGAGCTCAAAAGTCCTCCCGTTGGTGTGGTGTGGTAGTTAGGAGAGGGGATGCCAGCTCTGGCATCGTCCTCGTCACTTGACCATGGTTCAAAATTACGAGGTTCGTCTCCAAAAGCCCTCGTCTGAACAGTGCGACGTTAATATTCACTCACGCAGAACAGAGGAAAGTAAAGCTACATACTACTTACAGGTATGTGTATGAGTTTTCCTGAGTAAACTTTAGTGAGATTACCCAGGTTCGATTTAACACGGGATAGACAGAAAACGATACAAAAAATAAGCCATCAACATGAAAATGATACAATATTATAATTATTTTTAAAAAACACCCCTCCAAAAGTGGGAGTGGGACAAAATTACATAAATCTATTTATTACAGATACGAGTTGTGGCGAAATACTCGAAGAGGAAAATAGCTTATTATGAATAATACTGTTATCAAAAAAAATTACCAAGAAGAAATAGCTTCCTGTGCAAGTTTAAGATGCATTTTTCATGGAACCTGAAGCTTATTTTCAAGTAACACTTGGAAAAATGAAAAAAATTGAAAAATAACATAAATTTTCAATAAGTAAATTCGCAACATCATATACACAAAGGAAAGGAAAGAGAGGCCCCTGACCACTCCCAAGGTGTTCTCTCTCAAAATTGGGGTGGAACCGAGCCAAATCGTACTGTCACCTGCATGGTACTCAAAGCTACGGCTAACGACAGGCGTACAGTCTAGCCCGATGCCATGATGAATATCGTGGGCATCGATCTGACTACATCAGACAGGTGGCATTAGTAACAATAACAAGGAAAGGAAGGACTTTCTCTCTGAATTGTTTAAATTTGTTTTTAATTTTAAGAAATTTTTAAATAGCAGATAAATTTAAAATTTTAGGGTTTTTTTTCAGAATACACAAGCATTCTTCCGTTTTCAATTTTATAAAAGAATGTAGAACTATAATGTACATCCTTCAAAAGTTATCTAGTGAAAAAGGAAGAAAGCCAATCAGTTTTTATTCTTTTTGTGTTCATACTTTTTGCTATTGAAAAAAATTGAATAATTCCATAACAAAATTTTCTTTGATGCTTTAAAGTTTGTACATAACAGGAAAAAAAAGTGAAAAATAAAGCTTCATGTGCATTTTCAAAAATTAGCTTCAAAAATTTCCTCTTCATTTTGTTACAAGTAATCGTGAATCGCAATACAATCAACATCATATGTACCAAATATTCACATGCACACAGATATTTGTAAAATCAAGAAGCTCCAAACAGTGTTATGCATGACAAATATTTATATCTTCTTTTCGATACATGTAATTAAAAGATTTTAAAAGTACAAATTTTATGTTTTATTTAGAAATTAAAGATGCAAAATCTTACATAAAAGTTCTTAAAAATCAATGCTGAAGCACGCATAAAATACTTTGCAATAGTAAAATTCAAACATTTTAATTAATAAAACTGAACCGTAAAATATGTTATACAAACTTTATAAACACATTTCTGTTAAATTATATCTAGCAAAAAGTTTAAGTGAACATTTCGTATATAAATATAGATGCGATTTTTTTAAGATGAGCACTAAGAAATTTTCCCCTTAGAATACATACGAAAACTTAGGACTTCTCAGATTTTATAAATTTGGTTGTAATGGGCTTACAAAGGAAGGGCGGTCATCTATAAAGTTTTTTATGTACCACCAATTGTCTCACGGAAAATATTATGGACCCTCTATAAAGTCTGGTTTTAAGCCCCAAGCCGGATCTTACAAAAGATTACTTATTCGACATCAGTCAGTCTATATGGGGCCCCTTGAATCCTGGGCCTCCCTGCGATGCGGAGGTATACTTTAAGCCATTGAGTACTACTAACATTTTTTTTTAAAAAATATATATATAAAATATATTTTGATGGATTTAAGTATTAAATAAATGGAATTAACTGATTAAATTTGATGTTTTGTGAAAAGTAGTGAAAAATAAATTAGCAGCTCGCATCAATAGGATGACGTTTACTGTAACGACCATTAATTTAAAAAATTGAAGTTAATTTATTATTTTCAAGTCAAAATGTTAACATTCGTTAAAAACGTTAATATTCTGGATAATCTGTGCATGTTTTCACTAAATATTTCAACGTGGTTGACAATATCATATGGAATGCATACATTTATTCCTAATAATGTAAATGAAAATGACTTTCGTATTATATGCTGCATAAATTTGTAAGTCAGAAAATTTTAGTTTATTACAGTAAAGTATTTATACTATTTAAGGGATTTTCTCAAAATTTTCTTCCTTGAATTACTGATTTCAATACACATAACATATTCATTAAAGGTAATATTAGTACTATAAATGAATGGTTTGGAAACACATACAACTGAAAATTTTAATTTGGATAGGCGACGCAGTACCTCGAATTTCTGAAATGCTAGTGACAAATATGTGACACGTATCTCGTTTCTCCCATCCATATTACGCCGTCTAAGGATTGCAAGGATCAATTTCGTTTAATATGAAGCATACTACGATATTCAAAACAAAGGGTCGTGAATGAAATCAAGATTCAAAACCATAGCGCATTTGGAAAGCCCATTTATTTTTAGCCTGACCATAACTCAAATATAAATTCTAATGCAAGCAAATGAATATAAAAATTGCAATAAAACTTTCTAAACCTGATGAATTTTATTAAAACAGGTATGAAATGAAATAACTGGGGAGTTTGTGAAATTCATATATAGGATGAAATCATTTTAATACAATTTATGGTGTTTTCCAATCGAAAAAAAAACCCTTTTTATAATACTGAATTATCTGATGCCTTAAATTCATTTCATTTAAATATTTTAAAAAACTTTCTTTTATATATTAGAAAATTACATTTAATGACAGATTCCAGTAATATCCTGAAATATTTTTTTTAAATAACACTGAGACTTCGACATTTATATAAGTGGCGTTCGAGATCTGATTCCAATACAAAGACAGAGACGGATTAAGTTAGTGGGAGGACCCTGGCGGTAAAAGGTTTGAGGCCCATGAATTCAAGAGTAATAAACTAAAATAGTGAAAAGGTTCGTTAAACTTAAAATCTCGTAATAAAATGTATAGCTATATTAAAACTCAATTGCTCAGGATAAATCTTAACTTTAAAAAAATTGGAAAATAAAACTTGGAATTTCGGATAATATGTCAACTGGCTACATGTGATGTCCGTCGTCCTTATCGATCGGCCTAGTCGATTTGTGCAATTGTAAGTCATACACATTTATTTGTTTGGGGTTTGTACGAGTATTTGACAACGTATGCTACGCTCTGTTTACTTTTATGCGTCATAATGCGGCCTACATTTGTGCAGAGGCTCAGGGTCTACTTTTGCGAAAGGGCCCAGGGCCCCAAGAAGTCTAAAGACATCCCTGCTTACTGTACTAAATATAAAGATGTATAAATGTGCTGTGTGTGAAGCCTTCTGTGCGTATAAATTGTACAAATCTTGTGGTAAGAATTGCTCAAGTTTAGGGCCCCTGGCGGCCATCCAGCCGCTTAATCCACCTCTGCACAAAGACCTTAATTTATCAGACTCTAACTAGGTCTGGGCCTATAGTATTTGTATCTCGTGAAGAAAGATTACCAAAGAAATTCAAAATTGAAAGATTTGCTAGATTTCTAAGCAAAACGATGTTTGATATCAGTGGCGTAATGTACGCTCCCGCAACGTGTGGGGCGGGGGGGGGGAGCCCGGTGTGTTACGGTTTTGCAATTCTTTGTAAGATATGGCTTGGGGCCCAAAATCTGATTTTGCATGTAGGCCCTAATATTCTACGTAACGCCATTGTTAACTAGTAAATTTTTTTCATCAGATTATTTTCCAAAAACTCAATAAATGTTTTGTTTTTCAAAAAATTTAAAATTTTGCAATAAATTTCATTAAGTTCTTATGAATGTTTTTGTTTCATTGATTTTTATTAGATACATGAATATTTAGATTTATATAAATAAAATGTACTCTAATAAACTAAAATTTTGGTGAAATATGTTTGTTTTTTTACTATATCCTTTAACACGAAGAAATATTTCATTTCCAAAATAATCAGTTTCGTGTTAAACAATTTTCACCGTATTCGGAAATATACGTATTTTTTTTTTAAAAAAAAGATTAAAAAACAAAAATATTAACAGCTAAACTAGTTTCATGAAAAATTTTATATTATTGTATATGTTTGATTTTCCTGTGCACAATTGTCTGTACTTCATAATATTTAGTATTTTGGATAGCTAACCCTTCTAGCAAAGTAGACATGTTTTTAGAACTTATAAATAATATTGTGCGTATCTCATTACTTGGTACCATCCGAAACATTTTTCAAATGATTTACTACTTGCTAGTATTTCAAAATTACAACATACGTTAAATAATTAATTACATATTAATAATAAAAGTTTTTCTTAAGATTATAAAAATATATTAATGTATTATGAAATGCAATTTTGCTGTACTTTTACCACTTGTAAAAATGATCTAACTGTACTTAACAATTGTCAATATTCTTACACATGGAATTTTATTGCAAAGCTTTATAAAAATATCTCTGTTATTCAATTTTATGAGAACGCGTGAAAAAACAAGAAAAATACTTTTTGAACTTTACGTAGAAATTTCCTTACTTAATTCCTATGTATTTCTTTATAATTGCATAGTTAATTTCGGCTTATATTTGATTCAAATTATTTTATGATATATCTATTTTTAATGTGAGTATTTACATTCTTATAAAAACTTTGCTTCGTTTATATATCTGACTTTCCCCCAGTGTGGGAAATTTTTTATCTTAATCTTTTTAATTTTACCACACCTCTAAGTGGATACTATTGAACCACTTTGACCAAATGTCTGCAATAAATGTCAAAAGTAAATTAGCCCCTTTTCAGAGGAAAAGGCAGCCAGACTCTCTGTCTCCGCTTTTTATCTCTAGAATCTTGCGCACCCCTAAATCAGGGGTTGGCAGCACATAATTGCTTATTTCACAGCCAAACCTTGAAAAGCGGCTTACTTTAAGGTTTTGGTGATTTAATCATCCCTAATAGAATCATTCGACATTATAACTCATTTGGAATTATCCAATTAATATTATACGCATATTGTTGCAATGAACATAAAATCATTTCGCTAAAACAATGTTTCCCCCCCCCCTTCTTTTTAAACCTAGAAACGATTTATAAAGGTCTATATTTTGTTTTTATAAATGTTAAGCTTAGGGTGCATAGTGATATCAGTAAGGAAGTTTTTAATTTGGTTTTTTTAGCCCAAACCTTATCAGGTATATATATATGCTGACAATGTTTTAAATTGATCGATTGGGTCATGGAGCAACACAGGTTTCTAATTTTACTAATTTCATGGTATTCAATTGTTATTTTATGCATTTTTTATACTAAGCAAATTTTTTCAACATTTCTTTATTTTATTGCTGATCAATAAACTGAATCCAATAGTTAAATATTAAAAAAAAAACCCGAAATTTCGGAGATATTTATCGGATAAATTTTAATAAATAAGGTGTTGTTTGAATTCTTTTTTATAATCATCAGACAAATCTTTGAAAAACATGCCCTGCCTTTCCAAAATTTTTATTAAATCCCGTCAGAATTTATTAAAAAATGTACAGCTCTTTCTAATATGAGATTGTTGTGATCGTTCCTGAGTTTCTCTCAATTTACTATCAAGCAAATTTTTTCTTGTTACACACATCCGAGCCTGTTTTGTATTTCGTTTTACATATGTTTCATTACTGAAATTAATAAATGCATTTCTTTCATTCATCTCACAATAATTGAAATATATCATTAGAATACTAAAGTATATTATTGCGAATCTTTTATTTTGCAGCAATATCTTCTTTAATCTTACACTATTAAAATTCGAAGGTAAACAAACGTATCTATGTATCTATGTATCTATGTATCTATCTATGTGCGTCTATCTTCTCACGAACAGCACCACGCAGAAAGTCGCGGAAGGTACCAAAAGATCGGGAATTTTCCGGGGAAGCCGTATTGCCTATTTATATTCCGATATTGTAATTAGTTAAAAAGATATTAATTAAAAACCTTAAAACGCCGAATTATTTTACTCCTGCCGGTTGCTTACTTGGCGGAACTTCCCTTCCGTTTCGGCCGAGCGGTAATCTTACGTTTTCCACCATATTAAAATTGTCATCCGATTTTCGGTGTCGAAATTAGACAAAAAATAATTACAGAATCGGAAAGATCATTTATTTCGCCACGCCACGGTGTAATTCTTTTTGTAAAATAACGATATTTTCTATTTTTTTCGAATTTTTTAAAATAGTGTTAAAACTGATGCGTTTTTATGAAAATTATTTCTAAATCGTTGGGTATGAATTACTTTTCGTGTTATTAAATCGATATTTTACACTAATTAACTTCAAGCCTTTCTCTTTTAGATCCATTCATTTAAAAAATAAAATTCCCAAAACTTTTTTTTTTATAGAATTTTTAAAAAGTAGTCTTAGTTTTTACTTCAACCGAGCCGCCAAAGATCATCGCCTCGAAGCCCCGCCTACCGGCCTGATCGCCACTCATCCAATTGCTAAGCTCCATACTATCCAGCATGAAAATGCAACTTAACCAAGACCTATACAGAACTTTTCCTAGCCAGATAAGGGTCTGAGGGTTCCCAGAAACCCATGAACCCGAAATTATATCCGTATTTTTTTCCCCCCTTGAAAAAGGTTTTTTTCTGATTTTTAATTTTTTCCCCCCGGAAATAGTCAGTTAAATAGACATAAATTCCTTAGGCAAAAAAAAACCTATGTTCATATTATATATTCTTTATTATTAATTTCTTTTTTAAATATCAAAAATCAATAAATTTTTTACAATACATTTAAATGTAATCGTGAATCGAAATTTTTCAATCGTTATGTGAATATCGTTATGTGACAATCGTGAATCTGGCTGCTCTGGCTTACCGCCATTTCTAAAAATTTTTTGCATTTCTATGGTCAAAGAAAAAAAAGCTAAAAATTTTTTTTGCATTTCTTGGACAAAGAAAAAAAGATAAGTACTCTCTTTTTAAGTTTTAATTAATATTTTTACTTTGTTTGATTGTTTCTGTTTTAGTTTAGTTGTCGATTTTCAAAGGAATTACTCAAACCTAACGTATTTATTTGTAGAGTATAGTGCAAAACTTTAAATTCATTTTGTATGTGTCTTTTTTAAAAGTTAAGCTGTTAAGTTTTAATTAATATTTTTAGAACGGATCCTGATGCCAACCGATACATATATGCTGACATTCCGAAGCATTTTGTTTGGAAGAACAATAAATGCGAGAGACGTGTACGATTGGGAGACCGAATTGTGTCAAGGTTATATTCTGTTAGTCCGAAAGACATTGAACGATTTCATCTACGGATGCTTCTGTTTCATGTTCCGGGAGCTAAGTCTTTTGAAGAGTTACGAACCTTTGAGGGTGTTGAAATGATTTCTTTCAAAGAGGCGTGTCGTGTTAGGAATTTGTTGGAAGATGATGGTGAGTGGAGAAACTGCTTGAGGGAGGCATGTAGCTTTCAAATGCCATCAAAGTTAAGGCAGTTGTTTACTTTTATTTGCGCTTTTTGTAATCCAACATCACCTCTGGCACTTTGGGAAGAATTCAAATCTTATTTGTCTGAAGATTTTGAGTTCCACACCTCAGTGCAGCAAAGTGTAGATCTTGCATTGCACAACATAGCCGATCAACTTCATGCTCACAACATGACCCTCATGAGCATTGGATTGCCAGAACCTGCCATTTCTCACGCATATGTCAATACAGATTTTTACAACTTAGAAGAAGAAAGGCAAGAAGGTGAGAGACTAATGTCAATGTTGAATCCGGAGCAGCGTACAATTTTCGATGCAGTTATTCTTGCAATCCAAGATGTTGACGAGGCTTCATCTAAGGCATTTTGTGTGAATGCTTTTGCTGGGTCCGGCAAAAGTTTTTTATTCAATGCCATAATTCATTCAGTAAGAGGATTGGGGGAAATTGTTGTTCCTGTTGCATGGACTGGAATTTCAGCTATAATTTTGGAAGGCGGCAGAACAGCGCATTCAAGATTCAAGTTACCGGTCCCCATTCTGGATAATTCATCATGTGGTGTTCGTCATAACACTGAAGAGGGGAAATTTCTTAAGGCGGCGAAGATTATTATCTGGGATGAGTGCACTATGACTCCTCATCATGCTTTGAGTGCAGTTGACAGGCTTTTCAGAGATCTGATGGACTTAGACGTACCGTTTGGAGGCAAGGTTTTTGTTCTTGGTGGTGACTGGCGACAGATTTTACCTGTTGCAGTACATGCTAATAGAACAGCAATTGTTGAGACTTGCTTGAAGAATTCACCTCTTTGGAGCTCATTCAAGCAATTTTCACTCTTTAGGAATATGAGAACTGAACCCCATGAACAGGATTTTGCAAGTTGGCTTCTGCATCTCGGCAATGGAACTTTGAAGAATGACTGCCAATTAGGAGAAGATATTGTGGAAATTCCCGAAGAATGTGTCGTGAAGGAGTCCATTGTTGATGAAATTTTTGGATCATCTGTTTTTGATATGGAAAATCTGTCGGGAAAGGCTATTTTATGCCCCAAGAATGAGGATTCTCTGAAAATCAACGAACAAGTTTTAGCAAGATTTCCAGGCCAGAATGTTACATATTTCAGCGCAGACAGCATTATTTCTGAAGATCAAGAAGAACAGAACAATTTTCAACTGGATTTCATCAACGGAATAACTCCTTCTGGAATGCCACCACACATACTTAATTTGAAAGTAGGAGCCGTGATTATGTTGCTCACGAACTTAAATCCATCTGCAGGACTGTGTAATGGAACGCGTTTGATTATTCGGAAACTGATGCCCAATGTAATAGATGCTGAAATTTTGACTGGGCATACAAAAGGCTCACGTGCCTTTATTCCGAGAATTACGCTTCATCCTTCTGACAGCAATCTACCTTTCCAACTTCAAAGGCGACAGTTTCAAGTTCGGCTTGGTTTTGCTATGACCATTAATAAATCTCAGGGACAGACTCTTCAAAAAGTAGGAATATATTTGCCCCAGCCAGTATTTTCTCATGGGATGTTGTATGTTGCCTTCTCAAGAGCTACATCCATGCATTACGTTCGCGATTTGGTAAACGACACGAAGAAACAAGGGAAATTAAATGGTTCAAATAGAGTTTTTACAAAAAATGTTGTTTTCCGTGAAGTTTTACTTTAAGCTTTTGTGATACGTTAGAGTGTAAGATGCCCTTGATTCTCAAATGCATTAAGTTGTCGAATCTACAATGGTTCATGGACCTTGTGGTGTGTTTTACCCCAAGTTTCTGTGTATTGTTGATGGATGGTACTTACTTTTTTGCTTTAAAAATGTAGGCATTAATAATGCAAGATAAGTGTATACATAATCAACTATTAAAACAGTTTTTTATGTAATCTATTTCTTAAATTGCAATCAAAAAGTCAATTTCTTTTTTTAAAGTGTATGATGTGCTCTGGTACCCTTAAAAATTTAAAAATGTAGGCATTAATAATGCAAGATAAGTGTATACATAATCAACTATTAAAACAGTTTTTTATGTAAACACTTATTTTGCGTACTGTGGAGTGACACGTGGAACAGGGTCCTCGCCCCTCACTCTGGAAACTGTGCTTTAAATATAATATTCAATGCACAGGCTAATGGTTCCATACAATTTTTTTTCGAATAGAAAGGTAGTTATAAATGTTACAAAATGTTATTTCTAAAATTATAAATCATTCATAGTTGTATGAAATTTTTTGATGTGTTGAACCCATATTTCCCATGTAATGTTTACAGTGTAATTATACTTCAAGCATTCTTTAAAGTTACGAAAGTTATTTTAACTTCAAAATATTTTTTCCTTCGTTTTATGAAACATAATGTAATTTTGTAATACTTTTTTTCATTTATGTATCACATATAAAAGTATTTCTTGCATGTGAAAAATATTTTACATGTATAAAATAATGAAAAAAATATAATTAACAAGTTTTTGAATTAAATACCTGCATATTACCTGAAAAACATAATAAAACTGATAATCTTTACTTTTTTTCTTTAAAAAAAAAAGGGTTGACTGAAATTTAAAAAGATAAACTAAATAGACACTTTTATCAATGTACATATGTGCGTTAGTATTTTTTGATTCTGAAAAATATGCACAATTTCTTAAAACTGCAATTGCAAAAGTCAATTTCTTTTTTAAAGTGTATGATGTGCTGGTCATATAAAAGTATTTCTTGCATGTGAAAAATATTTTAAATGTATAAAATAATGAAAAAAATATAATTAACAAGTTTTTGAATTAAATACCTGCATATTATCTTTGAAAAACATAATAAAACTGATAATCTTTACTTTTTTTCTTTAAAAAAAAAGGGTAGTCTGAAATTTAAAAAGTTAAAATAAATAGACACTTTTACCAATGTACATATGTGCGTTAGTATTTTTTGATTCTGAAATTTAAAAATGTAGACATTAATAATGCAAGATAAGTGTATAGATAATTAACTATTAAAACAGTTTTTTATGTAAACACTTATTTTGTGTATTGTGGAGTGAAATGTGGAACAGGGTCCTCGCCCCTCACTCTGGAAACTGTGCTTTAAATATAATATTCAATGCACAGGCTAATGGTTCCACACAATTTTTTTTCGAATAGAAAGGTAGTTTTAAATGTTACAAAATGTTATTTCTAAAATTATAAATCATTCATAGTTGTATGAAATTTTTTGATGTGTTGAACACATATTTTCCATTTAATGTTTACAGTGTAATTATACTTCAAGCATTCTTTAAAGTTATGAAAGTTATTTTAACTTCAAAATATTTTTTCCTTCGTTTTATGAAACATAATGTAATTTTGTAATACTTTTTTTCATTTATGTATCACATATAAAAGTATTTCTTGCATGTGAAAAATATTTTACATGTATAAAATAATGAAAAAAATATAATTAACAAGTTTTTGAATTAAATACCTGCATATTATCTTTGAAAAACATAATAAAACTGATAATCTTTACTTTTTTTCTTTAAAAAAAAAGGGTAGTCTGAAATTTAAAAAGATAAATTTTTGATTCTGAAAAATATGCACAATTTCTTAAAACTGCAATTGCAAAAGTCAATTTCTTTTTTAAAATGTATGATGTGCTGGTACCCTTGAAAATTTACAAATGTAGACATTAATAATGCAAGATAAGTGTACACATAATTAACTATTAAAAAAGTTCTTTATGTAAACACTTATTTTGTGTATTGTGGAGTGAAATGTGGAACAGGGTCCTCGCCCCTCACTCTGGAAACTGTGCTTTAAATATAATATTTAATGCACAGGCTAATGGTTCCACACAATTTTTTTTCCAATACAAAGGTAGTTTTAAATGTTACAAAAATTAAATAAATGGATACTGTTATTATCAATTTCATTTATCATGTTTTTTTAACTGTTAGAAAAAATTTCATACCACTGAATTCATTACCAATAATTTTATGAATTCTTATAAAAAATATTTCTTGAATATGTGAAACATTTTATACACATGTGTAAAATAATGAGCAAAACATAGTTAGCCATATATTTTTAAAAAATATTATAAAACTGATTATCTTTATTTTTTTAAAAAATTTAGTTTCAAAAAAGACACTTTATGAATTTCATTTGTCATTTTGTACGTTTTTTTTTTTATCAATGCACATATGTATGCACTCGGTAAAAGCCCGTGCAACGCCGGGCCATGAAAGCTAGTTTCAAATAAAACCCTCCCAAGATTAATAGTTCTACGGAATTTCATCCTTTTAGTAAAATAAAATATTAGTATAATAATATAAAATTATTTTAATGCATTTTTTTAAAAATCAGAACGATGTGATTGCCAAAAAGATCACCAAAGAAAAATAGAAGTCTTTATGCAAGTTTGAATAAGAGTAATAAGTAGCAATTGAGACAGAGACATTAACAAACTTTTTTACGAGTTTCAATAAAAAGCTATCTTTCTATTTTAATGCGACTGATTTAATCTATCGATGTAAGATCGCTATTTGTTATGTGAAGCCTCAATTCATCAATTAGCTGCAGGTTTTATATATTTCTGAAAGTCTTCAAAAGTTAGCACATCCGGAAAATTATTTTTTAAATAGTAATACAAAAGTATAAATCGCGAAAATATTGAAGTATTAATAGTATTTAAAAAATTAATATTTGTTAAGCTGAGTATCAAGCATTATAAAAATAACTAGCAAAACCAAGAACTAAGTTATATTTTTGTCTGAAAACCCTCTTAGGATTCTAGTATAATTTATGTGGTTGAAGGAAACGATTTTGATGAACTTAGCTACAACAGAATCATTTATAATGGAAAGTAGCAAAGAAATAATTGACTTGCATAATATTTCTAGGATTTCAAAACTGAATGAATACTTTATACCTTTTTTTAAAAAAAGAAATACAGTTTCCCAATTTTCTTTACAAAACATGTACTGTTAAACGTTTTTTTCTTAAATGTATTTATGTTGCATGTAAATGTTAAAATTTTAATATAAATAACTATGCAACTAATGATTGTTTACTTATGGAACTTGTAAAAATTATGAAAAATCAACTATACAAGGTTTTTTGATTTAAGAAAAATTTATTACTTGTACCGCTTTGACATAAGACTGAATGCACCACCTTTTAAGCTACTTTACTGCACAAACCATTGTATTTTTCAAATGGTTTTGAATTATACCTACTGTATTAAAAAGTGTTGTGTAACTAATATTGTTGACAGTCTTAAAAAAAGTAGACAATTGATTGCTTTTAAAACTAAATAAAATATTAACTTATATTGCATTTCCCATCATATAAATATTACTTACTAATTAATTACACTACACAATCTTTAATGCTTTAGAAAGTCTTTCTCAACTGTGATGCAATTATAATGTATATGTCACCACAGCTGAAAATCCCATCTAGCACTCTTTAAGATCAAAAAGTCATTCAAGACTCTCAGTGATGTAAGAATATTTACTTCATTCATCTCTGGTTGATACACAGAACACATATAAAGGAACCTGAAAAACTTTAACTATTTAAAGTATTTATAAAACAAATAGTATATCAAAAACTGGTCCATTACTGGACAAAAAATAAAAATAAATCCTTATTAGTACATCTATACCATAAAAAAGGCAATCACATTATATCATTACTTTCACTACCAATTTCCTCATCGCCCATGAAATATAACATATGGATGAAATACCTGTTTCTAAATAGGCAAGGCAAATTTTCAAGGTCTATTCCTGTATAACAAATAGCACAAATATTATCGAAATGATGAATCAGTTATTATAAAGAATTGTTTACACATAAGTTAAAACATATTACTTACTTTAGTATATACTTTTGCTTGTATTGATAGCAAGCATTAACATCACCTGATTCTATATATTTTATATTTAAACACTTACCTGCAAAAAGTATACATGTATTTTCTAAATTTATATGTTCCAAAAGTATAAATCAATTTTTTTGCCTAAAATTTTATTAAGAATGAATGATATAAAAAATTACCATATTCCCATCACTTTCCAAAATTTGTGTGGTAACATTCAACTGCAATGGAATCTCTATCCTGCATGATTTTTAAATTATATGCTTCTAATATACTGCCATAAAGCCATTTGTGACAAAAATTTGGTTATTTTTGATAATTACTTACCTCCTCGTCTGATATAAAAATATACAACTTTACCCCATAAAAACATAGCTAAATGTCTTGGAAAACATAAAACAACACTACAAGCATATATCAGGTGTTAAAGATACAGTTAAGTTTTTTTGCAAATAGTTTTTGAATTGAGTAATGCTGACTAGACTGAGCTTGAATGTTTTCTTTCTTGACAACTAAAAAAAGAACATCCCAGAGTTTTTATTTTTATTTTTAAATCCCTAATAGTTGGCTTAAATATTTACTGCTAGTTTAAATGCTGATTGGGAGGTAGGTACATGAGGATCAGGTAAATAATTCTTTAGTAATTACTTTTTACCTTTCTTTTACTGAATTGCATGTTGAGACAATTGTTCCTGAACTATTTTACCTTGCAAAAAACAATTCAATACTACAAATAGAAGTTCAGTTTCCTGGTTTTTCTTATGTCATTACATATTTCTTTGACGGAAGACCCCACGCCACACTTTCTATCTGAGATATGGAAAGAAGTATAATCAACATTTTCAACAACATGGAATCTCTCAAACAATTTAAGAATGAAATTTAATATGTTTACATGGTGCATGATTATCTGAGCATTCACATGTATACCAAGCTGAACATGATAATTTTACACACCTGTAATGGCATTGATCACACACACAACCTCTTTCTGAAATGCTTCCATAATTTTTTTAACTACATAAAATACATCTCCATTAGTCTGCAATTTTACAAACCAAGAATTTGTTGCCTGGTCATAAATATCTTTCAGGAATTTTTAATTCATTTTGAAATGGAAATAGGTTGTGAGGATATAAACTGGGGAGAGTATCATTTAAAATTCTATAATGTGCTAAATATGTGTCATGCTGTATTTTCCACAAACTATCTGCTTGAGAGTTAAATTTTCATTTTAAAATAATTGGACATTCATGTACTGTGAAAAGATTAACAATATATATTTTTATCAGTATTGGCATGCAGAAGTAGATGACGTGACTTATACTATTAGTAGGCTGAATTACAATAATTATCATCAAAATATTTATTGAAAGCAGGCTTTTTATCAGTCGATGCAATTTTAAAATTTTCCATTATTTGTTTACATCTTATTGAACTTATTCCTTCCAAAAGAGCTACTAGAGAAATTTCCCTTCGCATTTCAAAATTGGAAAACAAGATCATTTAACCATTTCTTCCAAGTGCATTGAAGGTGCCAATTGCAAAGCCAAACACTATTCCGAAATATGTTTTAAAAGCATGTGAAACTGTTTGGTCATCATTGGCCGTAATGCAATTGGAACATTTGCTCAATACATTTGCACCAAATTGGATGGGTGGGCGATACTAAAGCTGTTCCATGCAATTAATTTTTAACTGGGCACCCTTTCTCCCTGAATGTTGAAACACAATACATATTTCCTGTATTTAGTTTATTAGTAATAACATGAGCAACAGAGTAAAGCATTCCTTATTAGTCAAGTACAATTAAACTTCTATTAACCGAATACATATTCTAATACTGAAGATTTTTCAATACCCATTTCAAGATTAGCTTTAATGAACTCTATACAAGTTTTATAAACCAGTTGAAATGCTTGATTATGCTTTGAAAAATATATTATACTGATCCCTTAATAGTCTTTATAAAGAGTGATTCTACCAAGATATTCCATTAATAATTGGAATACAGAATCTTTTTGATATTTCTATACAACTAGTTTTTCTTTTATATGTCTAGGAAGCTTCACATGTTAGCAAATGTGTTAAATATCTAAATCTACAATTTCACTCATGATATAGAAAAGGTTAAGGGAAAGTTAAATCTAAACATATTGTGTAGATCTTTACATGTGATTCGTATAAAAAATTTTGCAATAGATAATACATTCCAATAATGATTTTTTCTTACTTTAATTAAATAAATGTATTTTCTTATTAAGAATAGCATTATTACCTTTGGTTGGATCCTAGCAGGGCACCCTTCTTTTACAAGAACACCTCCAGAAAATTTGTATTTTCTATTATTATTCTCACAATCATTTAAAAATTTAGCCAAACAATTTACCTCATATATTTACGCTAATTTTTCATAACAATCAATAGAACTTTCGATTTAACGACAAGAAAAAGTTTTACACTCACGAGATCCGCCAAGTGGGCAATCACCCAGCAGGAACTAAAAAAATAATGAATCTACTACAATAGTAAATACCTGGAAATTTTAAAACGTATTATTAAAACATTATAAATAATCAAAGCATAAAATTTTTACATTCACGTGATTGGAGAATCGAGCTTTTACACGGCAGAAGCTAGAAAGTCGATGAACGGAAAATGTTAATTACATCAAATCAAAGCACAAAATAAAATAAAAATACAATATAAAAAGAGTAAAATAATAATAATTCAAAATTATGAATCAAAGTTTTTAGTTGTTCACATAAGTTAGAAATTCCATAAATCAGCAAATATGTTAAAATGATGGAAAACTTAACAGGAAATTGATACAATATAAAAACTGCAAAAAAATGTAACAATCAAACATTATAATTCAAAGTTATAAAATACCTAATCAATAAATCTCCCCGCTAGAATTTTATATACGAACCTTTCAGCACGAGCGCTATAGCAATAATGATTTTAGTAGGTTCAATTAAGCCAACGATGAACTTGGCGATTTTCAAAAAGAGGCCAAAAATATCAAAGTAACCCATCCTTGTTTGTAGATTATAGGAATAGGTGCTGCCAACGAAATTGCGCATTACTCGTCCGGCCTTGTTTGTTCCTTTTATCTGTCACTATCGTTTTTAATGAGTATCATATGTCAGATGAGTCAATAATAAAACGTGATCGTCATTTAATCATGTCTGTGGGTTAAAATTTCATTTTGTGTTCATTCAAGTTTTATATATTTTTTAATTTTTGTGTAATTTCAATATGTCTTGTAGTCCTTTATTGGTGTATTTTCTTCATATGGCTTAGTTTAGTTTGAAACTTAATTTACAGTACTAAACTTCAGCATAGTTTATACTACATTTCTAGAAATTTATTCCCGCCAGGACTGTAAACTGGTTTGGTTTTATTTGTTTTTAATTTACGTCGCACTCTGAAGTAACACCAGGGTTATTGGTGAAGGACAGTGTAATTTTAAACAATGGTCAAGTGATGATGATGATATCTGAGCTCTGGTACTCCACTTCTAACTTCGGTACCACACCAACGGAGGGCAGTACAGTGAGCCACGACATACTTAAAATACATCAAATCCTTTACGTGGTGGGTTTTCAGTGGCATTAGATTTTGAGCAGGTGACTCTATGGACAAGTTCTACCATAAATCTTACTATGGGGACGCTACAGTCATTAGTACAATTTTCTTCTTCCGGTTAATGCAAAATCTCCATTGCTTTGAGCTAAAAAATTAACAAGGTTTTTTGAAAAGATACTCAAATAAATACTATAAAATCCTGAATTTGAAATCTACAGATATCTTCTATCCATATAGTGCAAAAAAAGTTTCAAAAACTTGCATTAAAAGCTTGAAAAACTCAGTTGAATTTTGATGTTTTCCTATACATTAACATTACACCGGAAGTAAGTGAGGGCTCCACTCAATGTTGTTGTTTACAAAGTAAAACTTGTCCATAAGGGGGGACACAAGTTCGCAATCATGAGCATGGTGGCGGCGTGAAACCTGAACTTAACGTGAGCAAGGTACATTTCGTGAGACCCTCTGGTGGCGTAAGAAGAGAGTTTATAAAATAAAAAAACAATTTTTATTCTTAAATTAAAAAACCAAACTTTTTACTCATATTTATTTGGCATTTCCTCCATTAAACAATAATGGAGGAAAAAAGAAAAAAATTAAAGAAACGGAAATTTTCTACATTTAGTTTTGCTCAAATCCTTAATGATTGTCTCATAATTTATCTTAGATGCAATATCTGCTTCAATAGATAAAACTGCCAAAGCTGAAAGTCTTTCCTGACACACCCATTGTATTTCTTACATAATTTTTTTTAATCAGTTTTGATTTTGAAAAGCTCCTCTGGCCAGAAGCCATATTTACAGGTATTGTTAACAAAATTTGAAAGACAATGTAGATATTTGTGAAAATTTCTTTCAAATCGTTCTCTATGACATATTGGAGTAGATGTTTCACGTCTGGATTGGTGTTGGGTAAATTTGGGATCATATTTTGCAATTCTTCAAATAATTCGAAAGGCTGGAAGTCACTGCTCTCACTTGTTAATAACCCATACCACACATGAAATTTTGCGATAAATTCCAAACTGAATATTTCATTTAAAACGGAATCGCACTCACTGAGTGTGTCGGATTGTTCAGTTTGGTTTTTAAAGTTTTCTATGCATTCAACAACATCATCAAATTGTAATAATGCGGCCTTCACCTCCTCGATTCCACTTTCTCACCTTGTGTCTGATAAAACCTTAGTAGTAAGCTTTAATTTATCTTTGATAATTTTCCAGCGTTTGCTAAAACTTAAAAATAGCAACAACAACACAAAAAAATCCGAATAAAACCACAAAAAAAATGTTTTTGTTGGCACAGATGAATTAGCTGCGTCTACTAATAACAGATTCCAGCTATGACAGCCGCAAGGTGTGAAAAATGCCTTGGGATTTATACTTAATATTCTAGGTTTAGTTTCACTATTTACGCCTAATATATTTGCACCATTGCCGTGTCCTTGTCCACGACAGTTCTGAATATCTAAGCCATTTTTTTCTAGCTCTCTCAGTATTGCATTGGTCAAATATTCTCCGGTCGTCTCAGTGACAGCAAGAAATCTGATCAAGTTTTTTTATATACTTCCAGTTGATATGCAACAATATCTTAAGATGGCCGACAATAGTTAAATTCTACTACAATCTCTAGCGCAGTCGAGTAAAACAGAACAATGTTTTGCCCCTTTTATCCTACCTATCACTTCACTAACTGTGTTTGATACAGTGGCGTAACGGAAAATAATTGGGCCCCCCCCCGCAATGTCAGGTCTTGGGCCCCAAGCCGGAACTTTATATATATATATGTGTGTGTATTATATATATAAAATTTATATATATATATATATATATATATATATATACTTGCTAGAAAAAGTTTGCGTTCACCAACTACTGCTTACATAAACAATGAAAAGAAATTTTTAAACCGGAATTTGAAAAAAAATTTTAAAATTATATTTTATTTAGTTAATTCCAAGTATTGAGAATAACAAAAGTAAACTCGGTTTGCTTTCATAGTTTTTAAAATTAAAACAATTTTGTAGCGATACCAACAAAAATCAAGTAGGAAAAGTCTGCGTTCACTGTTTTAGTAGTAACTATAAAAATTATTTAAAAAGAATAATGAGCTATTTAATAGCAGGTTGGATAACGCCGTCTTTTGAGAACCTCCTGAAGTCGTTTCCGCATTGAATTAACAAGTCTAGTGGTTACTTCAGAGGTTATCTTCTCTAATTCGTTATTTAAGCAGTCTTCAGCATATCCTTGCTAGATTATTGTGTTGACGAATCCTACGCTCCAGAAAATCCCATAGGTGTTCTATAGGATTCAGACCAGGTGACTGCGTGGGCTTGATTTGGGCCATTATACAGGAGCCAAAGCTTCACAATCTCAGTGGTATGCTTAGGATCGTTGTCGCCTAGTCCAAGTCTGGTGGCATTTTCCTTTAAATTGTTTTTAGGACATCGAGATAATCATATTTGTTCACAATTGATTCGACATACTCCAATTTTCCAACACCATTGCTCGCCATGTACCCCTACATCATAACACCACCTCCGCCGTGCTTTACCGTTGGTTCTTAATGCTCTTTTTGAAACACTGTGCAAAACTTTCTCCAATTTACGACCTTTTATGCCAAAAATGCAAAATTTGCTCTCATCGGAGAATATCAAAGTCCTCCAGAACTCCGGAGGCTTATGAATATCCTTTTTTGCAAAAGCTACCCGTTTCAGCCGGTTGGCCATTGAAGTATAAGACTTTCTGCAAGCCAGTTGACTACGGTATCCGGCATTTTTCTAGCTTTTTCTTGCAGTATTCGCATAAATGTTTTTCTTAAACTTCTCGTGATGTCTGTTTCTATTTCAGTTGCAATTAAAAGCGGGGTTTTTTTTTCCACCAAGGATATCATACTGGGTTTTTCTCTGTTTGTGAGTTTAGATGGACAACCTGAACAAGGTTGGAGTGTATGAACTCCTGTTGATTTAAAGATATTAATAACACGCTGGATAGATGAATACTGCCGTTCAACGGATCTGGCAATATCCCGACGACTTTTCCAACTTTCCGTACTTTCACAATGATTTTAAGCGAATGGTACTAATTTCCTTAATTTTATTTTTCACGTCCTTGAATTGCTTCGTATCTCACAAAGACATTAAAATTATTGCGTCACAACTTTCTTAAGCTATTTTACTTGAAAACTGAATGCAAAAACTTTGTTAATCTATAACGCCTTCTGAAAAGAATTTCAAGAATCACACAAGAATATTCAAATAGCGAACACAAACTTTTTCTGCCTACGATTTGTGTGTGTGTGTGTGTGTGTGTGTGTGTACTTTGCTACAAAACTCCCGTTATCTTATGAAGTTTAATTCAAAATTAACGAATTCTTGCATGCTCAATATTTAAATAATAGTAAATAAATTCATGAAATATTGTCGGGAAAAAAATTATATTTCTATTAAATTTTACCTTTTTTGTATGATTTGTTATGGGTGAATGCAACTTTTTCTAGCAAGTGTATAAATATATAAACAAAGAATTGTGTCAAACCATAACATAATATGCCTTTACACATTACGTAAAAATATTTAACATAAAACTTATAACTGAATACAAAATCAACCAGAGCCTAAGTAAACGAAGTAAATAGTGTATAACATTCGAGAGTGTTTATAATATTTACTAAAATGGGAAATCTAACGACAGATAACCTGGTAACTTAAATAAAAACGAACACTAAGAGAGATTCGAACATTGTATAATAATTTTCGTTTTTTAATTCTTACGAAAGAAGAAAATTGTCACTTGCCTTTTCTTCGTTCCTGAATCCAGGGATAAGCTTTACCTAAAGTTCGATTATATTCTCTCTCTCTAGGATACATACTGCAACTTTTAATAGGGAGAGTTCTTTGTATGATGCAAAAATGATTTCATGAAAAAAGAAAAAAAACTGATACATTCCATTATGCTTCATTTGATTGAATACTCATATATCTAAACCAAATAATTATCATTTAAAATGCTCTCTATGGTTAGGGTCTTACTTGAAAAAAGCATAACAGATGTACGTTATTTGCGACTTCGCTAAGTGTTAATGAAATACATAGGAGGGGGGGGGGTGACTAAAGACGGCGATTACTTACTCTGTTGCTTTGTAAAAAGTGAATCATGTCTTTTTTTTCGCCTTAAAGCTAACGTAAGGTATACTGTGTAAAAATAAAAGTGGTGAATTTCTATACCTTCCTAGCATTTCATCCGTATCTCCGTCTGACTTATGTTTTATCTGTTAGTAATTTAGGTTTAAAAAGAAAACCCGCTGAAGAAAGGTATCTCTCGTCGAGAGAATTACAGCAAATAAAAAAAAAATGTTTTTTTCTTTATTTGGTTATTGGATCAAATATATCTAATGAGTGTTTTAGATTTAGATTTTGAATAACTTTAGATTGAATTGGAAAATCGCTTAAAAATTCGATTTTAAAAAATCTAAAGCGAATTTTGAGAAAATCTACTTTTATAGCGTCAGTCAGGCTTTGGGCCCCCTAGAAGCCTTTGCCCCCCCACAGTGCGGGGGTGTACGTTATGCCACTGGTTTGATATGATTGGGATCAATTCATTTTGAATATCGTGGCTTACATAATGGTGTGCAAGTTGTTTATTATTAATGAGATTTATGTGTTCCCGTAACGTAGGATCATATTAAGATATCAATTTAAATACGTCTATGAAGTTTCCGGAATTCATAGTGTCTTCGTCTGTTTTGAATGATTTTCTGTGACCTCTAAACGCCAGATTATGTGATAGGCTAAGAAATTTATGATATCAATTAATCTTTCAAAATTGTGCCAATGTTTTTGAGATTCAAGAATTCGTCTTTCATTTTCTTGGTCTAATGTTTTTTCCGTGCGTTATTCCCTTCTCTAAGATTATCCATTGGAACATATAGGCCATATGTTCTTCAGTATTCTCATGTCTGTGTAATGTGCTACTTAAGTGTTTCCAACCACAACACCTCTCCTGTACTATTTGAGTTTCGGAAATGTCAAATAGTCAACATGGGAAACAGAAAACTTTATTTTTAGAACTTGAATAAAAACGAACCAGTGACGACGTTGAGTTTCACCATTATTTAGTTTTCTTGAGATATGAAAATTGGGAAAGTGTCTATGATCATTATATTTAGGATAATATTCATCACTGTTGTTTAACTGCTGTGTGGAACCGCTTTGAACTATATCATGACCGATGAGCATCAGTCATGGGAAACGTACACAATCCCGGGTCAAAATGAAAATGCTTGTCTCACTAAGTCACTGGTATCTTTCTTCACAGGCGAAGAACTAATCTCAATCTCTTCCTCTTGATTGTGACTTTTGTTACTCAACGTGAAAGAAATTTCAGCGTCAGATTATGATTGGCAAGCGTTCGATCCTATTTCTATTTCCGATTTTCATCGTTCATTATCAATAGCCGGTGCATCTGAAGTAATTTCCAAATTCAACGGAGACTCGGATAAGGATAAATGTTGCTGAGAAGTCGAGTGAGTGAGTGAATATTAACGTCGCACTGTTCAGCTACACGAGGGCATTTGGTGACGGACCTCGTAATTTTGAACCATGGTCAAGTGACGAGGATGACACCTGAGCTGGCACCGTATTTCCAAACTACCACACCACACTAACTGGAGGACTTTTGAGCTCTCGACAGATTTAACGTGCTTCAATCCCCTACACAGTGGGTCTTTAGTGGTACAGGGCTCGAACTTATAACATGCCTGCCATGATCCGATACCTTGACTCCTTTGGCTAATGCGGCCACGTTGAGAAGTCCAAGGAACCGATTAATTTGATTCTGTACAGCCAGATTCAGTCTGGCCGAGAAATTTCATCATACCTGAACTTTAAACTTGGTTGGAAAAAACTTTTTCCGCTTTTCTTTTCCTTTTTGCTGCACGAGATTCCCATTTTCTACCTTTATCTCTCTTAGTGCCTAAGCCTGGCATAATTGATAAATTATGAAAAGTGCCCAGTACCACTATTCTTTATTCTCACTTAAAATATTTTAAAAATTCATAATATGATATAGAAATATGAAGTGAGACTGCGTCTGCATGCGATGCTTTAATTGGCTTTCTAATGATGGGGAGTCCCGAGCTATGCCCCGTCTCTGACCGGGGAATCGCCGTCATAGTAGCTTAACTCCAGCTAATATTGCCAGACTAAATATGAGCGGAAACAACAAAGTTGGGAAATTTTTAATCAAAGAAAATGGAAAACAATATTATCAAGAATCATTTATTCAAATGCTTTCATGCACCGATAAATAGAGTATCTTTTTTTTTTTTTTTTTAAAAAGTCGATATATCAATTTTTCAATATCTTATGGCGAAAAACAGATAGAGTTGAGAATTTTTTAATTTATTAATTGTAAAACACCCTGTGGCATGCACTTTTGGATTATCCTTACTTTTCGTTTTATTAATTTCGGCTTCTAGGCGCGAGTCCCTATGCACCGCGAGGCCGTGGGCAGTGGCCCACACCGTCCTCGCTTTACACCGCCTCTGGTGTACAGCACTTGCTCTAAACATTTCAACAAAACAACACATTAAACATTTAAAACTTTAAGCGAACAGTGAAGGGGGAAAAATTTAACGGGGATGTACTGGGTGGCTATAATTAAACTGTAAGAGTTCAAGGGGTGCTGGACAGAAAACCCACTAGGAATATTCCCGTGAAATTTGTTATCTACACGTTTCAGAACATGCACAAATCAAATATGCAAAGAAAAAATAGCCATTTTCACCCGGTAGATGGCGCTGTACCGTATTTCAACGCTCATCGGGGCATAAACAACTTTCAAAACCGATATACAGAGCATAATGACATTCTATGAGTCATAAACAATATAAAACATCACTTACATTTTATCAAAATTCCATAGAATTCGCTTCTGTAATTAATTTCTTACAGTATCGTGTAATCAAAAATTGAACGTAAATTAAGATCTCAAATTAAACTATCCAAAAAGACGCTTTGGAAAACAATTAAATCATTATTTATTCAATGAAATTATTGCATGATGGGCTCAATATGCGAGCCACCAGATGCAATCACATGCTTGAAGCATTTTAATTTTATACGGATAACGTCGAAGAATGTGGCGCAACGCTTTATGCACAGTTGACTAGGGAAGAGATAATGTCCAAGCCACACTTCTTACGCTCACTTATTGAAGCATACTGGCTCCTGAACTGCTAATTGTAGTAGCAATAGCGTCATCAATTTGTTGGACTCTTTCCGGGTTTACGGGACGCGCGCCGCCCTCTTGTGCCAAGAATAATGCCCAGTTCTCCCGTTTCTTCAAATTTAGAAATCGCATTTTTCAATCCATTGACGTACTCATTGGACCTCTTCTTAATCGTTTCATACACCGGTATTCTTTCAGAATTGCTACATAATTGCTACCATTCTGATAGAATATATTCACTAACGATGCACGTTCCTTTTTATTTACAGTCACGATTGACCATTACTCAATGTGGTCTTAAATATATACTGTTCGGTGAGCTTAAAATTTGCATATACATGACGTCGATAAGCATTGATACATGGAACAGCGCCATCTTTCGGGCTAAAATGGCGACTTTTTTCCTTGCATATTTGATTTGCGCATGTTCTGAAACGAGTAGATATTAAATTCCACTGGAATATTCTCAGTGGTTTTCTCTTCAGCACCCCTTGAAGACTTGCAGTTTAATTATGGCCACCCTATTCTAACTCTTAAATAAAGGCCATATGTGAATGTACAATCAAGACATTAAAATACAATGCTCCATTGACAAAGAATAAAAAATCTAATATGACCCCTTTTAAAATGATCGAACGGAAGTTACGGGTCCTTTGTAGATACTTTGTATAAAAACTGAAGCAGTGGCATATAGATATTTTTTATGGGGAGTGTGTGTGGGAGGGGTCGGGGGGCTCTATTCTCTAAAAAAACGTTGACGAAAGCGGAATAATCTCTACGGTTAAAATTAAAAAATTTGTTTATCTATGGGGAGGGGTTTGAAAATCCATTTCTAACTCTTGTGATCTTGTATACAAATAAATCTGATTAACTTAAATTAGTTTTGATTATTAATTAATAAGTAAAACAAAAAAGCAAGTAAAAACCGTTTTTCGTGGCCGCGGTAGCCAAGTGGTCAAGGTATCGGGTCATGGCTAACGTGCCATGAGTTCGAGCCCAGTACCACTGAAGACCCGCCGTGTAGGGGAGCGATGCACGTTAAATCTGTCGAGAGCTCAAACGTCCTCCCGTTGGTGTGGTATTTAGGAGAGGAGGGTGCCAGCTTGGTTTTCGTCCGCGTCACTTGACCATAGTTCAAAATTGCGGGGTCCGTAGCCAAAAGCCCTCATGTAGCTGAACAGTGCGACGTTAATATTCACTCACTCAAAAATCGATTTTTAAGTTATTAGATTATGGTAGAAAATATGTTTATAGTGCTGTATTGAATAAATTGTAACTGGTAATTCTATCCAGCCGCGTAACGGAGAATATTAGGACCCCCTTGCAAAGTCAGGGTTTGCTTTTAATATTTAAAACTGGTTGATTATGTACTTCGCGTCAGTCAGGCTTTTGGCCCCCGAGAATCCTGCCTTCCCCTCTGCGATGCGGGGGTGTACGTTACGCGACTGATGAAATCAAATGAACTTCTTTTTAACACGCTTTTATAAGTTTCACTTGTATGCAACGGAATCTTTTAGCTCGATTTTTACCCAATTTAAAAGGTCAGATTAATTCGAAATTTTGCGCACTTGACAAGGACCGTGACAATACAATAATTTCATAATTTTGTTCCATTGTCCTGATCAGGACATCAAGAATAACGATTTTCAGATTTGGCGACTAATTCCACATACCATTTTCAGATTTGGCAACTAATTCCATATACCATTTTCAGATTTGGCGACTAATTCCAGATTTAGCGACTAAAAATTAAAGTGCAACCTTAAAAACGAATTCACTTTGGGTTAATAGAAATAAAACAAACAAGTGTTCTCTTTATGTGAGAAAGGGAAGGGTGAGTGTGTCAGCAATTTTTTTATCATAATATAAACAGTTGTCTAGTTTTTCTGAAAATGGAAATAAAAAATACTCATGCATGGGAAAAAAAATTATGTTCTAACTGCTAAATATGTTTTAATTTTACTAAGTAATACGTTTAGAAGTGATGATAAGAATTAGCATTATAGCAATACGTTTAAAAGGTGATAATACTATTGACACTCTTAATATTTCTTCTTAACACACTTTTGTTAGTTTGACCAGTATCTATAGAGACTAAATCTTTGAAATACCTATAACGATACCGAGGCCCCGTAAACGGAGAGAATAAATACCCTTCAGACTCTATAATTAATATCCATTGAACAGCAAGACTAATTAAAGCAGCTACGTAATCCCCCCCCCCCTCCGACTCCAAATATCAAATTTAAGGATAAATTCAACAATAAGTAAATGATAGCTTGAAAAACTAAAAAAAAACACAAAAAAACACGCTTTTATTGTAGATAGAACTAAAAAAAAGGAAATATAAATTTCGTTAAAAAAAAAACTAGAAAACACGCTTTTATCAAACTAAAAAGTAAAACAATAATTCTTATAAAAGAATAAAATGATGAACCAGAAAACTATGCCATTGGGGTAAAAGCGTGGGGTGCTTTGTACTCAGTGGCGTAACGGAAAATAATTGGGCCTCCCCGTAAGGTCAGGTCTTGGGTCCCAAGCCTGATATTAGAAATATATACTTGCTAGAAAAGTCTGCTTCACCTAGTACTGCTTGCATAAGCGACGAAAAAAATTTTAAAAATCGGAATTTTAAAATTTTTTTTAAAATTATATTTTATAGTATTGAGAAAAACAAAAGTGAACTCGGTTTGCTTTCATAGCTTTGAAAATAAGGACCAGTTTGTAGCGATATCAACAAAAATCAAGTAGAAAAAGTCTACGTTCACTGTTTTAATAGTAACTATAAAAATTATTTAAAAAGGATAATGAGCTATTTAACATCTGGTTGCATAACCCCGCGTGTTGAAAACTTCCTGAAGTCGTTTCAGCATTGAATTTTTAAGTCTAGTGGTTTCTTCAGAGCTTATCTTCTCTCATTCGTCCTTAAGAACACTCTTTTCCTGCAAGTGTATATATATATATATATATATGTACTAGCTGTTACCCGCCCGCTTCGCTGGGTATTTCATGATGTTTTATAAATTTTTGCTGCTTATATATATGTATAAATTATTGATATCTAAGTCCTAGCATTAAGAATTCGATTGAATTGAAAAATATAATTATACCTGTAACTATCACCTGTTGATAAAAGAAAAAGGGCAGAACTCATCTAATTTGTATTTTCTAAAAATCTCTAAAATTGAAGCATAGAATGATGTTTGCTCTTTCGTAACTCAAAAACCAAGTGGATTCCCGCAAAACCAATTTTCGGTGGATCTCTACTCCGTAAATTGAAGATGCAAGCCAAATTTCAAGTCTAAATCTAACAGAAAAAAACAAAAGTTTTACTATCAATATCCCCGTAATCCCGTTGAGAGCCGTTTTCCAAAATTACCGCTCTTAGCGGATTTCAATTCAACAAAAGAAAAATGCAAACCAAATTTCATTATTATAGTCCTTATAGCTCGAAAAAGTAATTTTTTTGTCAATACGTCCCAGTAACCCTCTGCAACCCCCCAGAACTTGATTTGCTTAAAATTTATTCCTAGTGGATCCCTATTCAACAAAAGAAACATGCTTAACAAATTTCAAGTATATGGGTCTAACAATTAAAAAAAGGGATTTTTTTCTGTAACTCCTCTTGACCCCTCGCAAACATCTTTCGGGGTCAATTTTCATTTTACTCTTTGTGAGAGGAATTATATTACATGAAAGGAACATGCCTACCAATTTTCAAGCAGGATGATCAAGTAGTTTAAAAATGGAAATATTTATCGATTACGCCTCTTAATCTCCCGAAATTAAACTTAGTAGTTGATATTCGCGAAACCCATTTTGTAGCGGTTCTCTACTTTACGAAAGGAATCTGCTTATCAAATTTCAAGACTGTACGTCTAACAGTTTAAAAATGGGGATAATTGTCTATAATGCCACTTGAGCCCCCGCAACGCCACTTCTGGGTCTGTTTTCACAAAACCCATTTTGTAGGGGAATTGCACTCTATGAAAGGAATCTGCTTAGCAAAATTTGAAGACTGTGCGTGCAATTAATTAAAAATGCAAAAAAATTATCAATAACGCCCCTTGAACCCCCTCAACATCACCTAGGGGTCGATTTTCACAAAACACATTTTGCAGTGTATTTCTATCCTATGAGAGGAATCTGCTAACCAAATTTCAAGACTGTGAGTCTAATAGTTTAAAAAAAGAAATAATTATTTATATCTGCCCTTAACTCCCTGCAACACCCCTTGGGGGTCAATTTTCTCCAAACCCGTTTTGTAGCGAATATTTACTCCATGAAAGAAACATTCCTACCAATTTTCAAGCAGGTAGGTCAAATAGTTTAAAAACGAAAATATTTATCTCTTACGCCACTTATACCCCTGCAACGCCACTTAGAGGTCTGTTTTCACAAAACCTTCTTATAGCTGCTCTCTGCTCTATGAAAGAAATCTCTTTATCTATGAAGAAATCTGCGTCTAATAGTTTAAAAATGGAAATAATTATCTATAACGCCCCTTAAGTCCCCTCAACGCCACTTGGGGGCAATTTTCACGAAACCCATTTTTAGCGTATCTCTACCCTATGAGAGGAATCTGCTTACTAAGTTTCAAGACTGTACGTCTAATAACTTAAAAATAGGAATTTATAACGCCCCTTAAACCCCCCGCCCCCGCAACACCCCTTGTGGGTCAATTTTCCCAAACCCCATTTTGTAGCGGATATTTACACCAGGAAAGAAACTTACCTACCAATTTTCAAGCAGGTAGGTGAAGTAGTTTAAAAACGGATATATTTATCTACCACCCCCCTTAATCCCCCGAAACGCCACTTAGAAGTCTGCTTTCACAAAACCGGTTTTGTAACTGATCATTATTCTACGAAAGGAATCTATTTATATCAAATTTAAAGACAGTGCGTCAAATAGTTTAAAAATGAAAATAATTATCTATAACGCCCCCTAAGCCCCTGCAACGCCACTTGGGGGACGATTTTCACCAAACTCATTTTGTAGCGGATATCTACTGTATGAAAGGAATCTGCTAACCCAATTTCAAAATTTTACATTGAGTAGTTTAAACATGGAAACAATTATTTATAACGCCCCTTAACCCCCGTAACGCCCCTTGCGTTTCGTATTTCGGGAAATCCGTTCTTAGCTGATGTCTACTCTATGAAAGGAACATGTCTATCAAATATATATCTATATATATAAAGGAGAAAAGCGACTCACACAACACACTGACTGACTGATTGACTGACTGACTAATCACGATATCTCTGGAACTATTCAACCTACATACTTGAAATTTGGTAGACATGTTCCTTTCATAGAGTAGACATCAGCTAAGAACGGATTTCCCGAAATACGAAACGCAAGGGGCGTTACGGGGGTTAAGGGGCGTTATAAATAATTGTTTCCATGTTTAAACTACTCAATGTAAAATTTTGAAATTGGGTTAGCAGATTCCTTTCATACAGTAGAGATCCGCTACAAAATGAGTTTGGTGAAAATGGTCCCCCAAGTGGCGTTGCAGGGGCTTAGGGGACGTTATAGATAATTATTTTCATTTTTAAACTATTTGACGCACTGTCTTTAAATTTGATAAATAGATTCCTTTCGTAGAATAATGATCAGTTACAAAACCGGTTTTGTGAAAGCAGACTTCTAAGTGGCGTTGCGGAGGATTAAGGGGCGTAATAGATAAATATATCCGTTTTTAAACTACTTCACCTACCTGCTTGAAAATTGGTAGGTAAGTTTCTTTCATGGAGTAAATATCCACTACAAAATGGGTTTTTAAAAAATTGACCCCCAAGGGGTGTTGCGGGGGTGGGGAGTTTAAGGGGCGTTATAAATTCCGATTTTTTAACTATTAGACGTACAGTCTTGAAACTTAGTAAGCGGATTCCTCTCATAGGGTAGAGATACGCTTCAAAATGGGTTTCGTGAAAATTGCCCCCAAGTGGCGTTGCGGGACTTAAGGGGCATTATAGATAATTATTTCCATTTTTAAACTATTAGACGCACAGTCTTTATATTTGATAAATAGATTTCTTTCATAGAGTAGAGATCAGCTATAAGAAGGTTTTGGGAAAACAGACCTCTAAGTGGCGTTGCGGGGGATTAAGTGGCGTAATAGATAAATATTTTCGTTTTTAAACTACTTGACCTACCTGCTTGAAAATTGGTAGGAATGTTTCTTTCATGGAGTACATATCCGTTACAAAACGGGTTTGGGGAAAATTGACCCCCAAGGGGTGTTGCGGGGGGTTAAGGGCAGATATAAGTAATTATTTCTATTTTTAAACTATTAGACGCACAGTCTTGAAATTTGGTGAGCAGATTCCTCTCATAGGATAGAGATACACTACAAAATGTGTTTTGTGAAAATAGACCCCTAGGTGGCGTTGCGGGGGTTCAAGGGGCGTTATTGATAATTTTTTGCATTTTTAATTTATTGGACGCACAAATTTTGCTAAGCAGATTCCTTTCATAGAGTGCAATTCCCCTACAAAATGGGTTTTGTGAAAACAAACACCGAAGTGGCGTTGCGGGGGCTCAAGTGGCGTTATAGATAATTATCCCCATTTTTAAACTATTAGACGTACAGTCTTGAAATTTGATAAGCAGATTCCTTTCGTAGAGAACCGCTACAAAATGGGTTTTGCGAATATCAAGTACTAAGTTTAATTTCGGGAGATTAAGAGGCGTAATCGATAAATATTTCCATTTTTAAACGATTTGATCATCCTGCTTGAAAATTGGTAGGCATGTTCCTTTCATGGAATATAATTCCTCTAACAAAGAGTAAAACGAAAATTGACCCCTAAGGATGGTTGCGAGGGGTCAAGAGGAGTTACAGAAAAATATTCCTGTTTTTAATTGTTAGACCCATATACTTGAAATTTTTTAAGCATGTTTCTTTTGTTGAATAGGGATGCACTAAGAATGTATCTTAAGTAAATCAAGTTCTGCGGAGGGTTGCAGGGGTTACTGGGACGTATTGACACAAAAAAAAATCCTTTTTTCGAGCTACAAGGACTATAATAATGAAATTTGGTTTGCATTTTTCTTTTGTTGAATTGAAATCCGCTAAGAGAGGTTATTTTGGAAAACGGCTCTCAACACGGGATTACGGGGATACTGATAGTAAAACTTTTGTTTTTTCTGTTAGATTTAGACTTGAAATTTGGCTTGCATCTTCAATTTACGGAGTAGAGATCCACCGAAAATTGGTTTTGCGGGAATCCACTTGGTTTTTGAGTTACGAAAGAGCAAACATCATTCTATACTTCAATTTTAGAGATTTTAAGAAAATACAAATTAGATGAGTTCTGCCCTTTTTATTTATCAACAGGTGACAGTTACAGGTCTAAGTATATTTTTCAATACAATCGAATTCTTAATACTAGGACTTAGATATCAATAATTTATAAGCAGTAAAAATTTATAAAACATCATGAAATACCCAGCGAAGCGGGCGGGTAACAGCTAGTATATAGATATACACAAAGGATTGTCAAACCATAACATAATGTACCTTTATACATCACGTAAAAATATTTATCATTAAACTTTTTCTGAATGCAAAATCAACCGGAGTCTGAGTAAATGAAGTAAATAATGTATAACATTAGAGAGTGTTTATAATATTTATTAAAACTGGAAATCTCTAACGATAGATAACCTAGGAAATTGAATAAAAACGAACACCAAGAAAGCCACGAACACTGTAAAATAGTTTTATATTTAAAATTCTTACTAAAGAAAAAAGGTATCACTTACTTGATTCTTCATATCTGAATCCTTGGATGTAAAGTTCGATTACATTCTAGTGCAAAAACTGCAACTTTTAATAAGGAGAGTTCTTTATAGGAAGCAAAAATGATTTCATGAAAATGAAATAAAAAACTGATACATTCCACTATGCTTTCTTCTTATTATGCTTCATTTGATTGAATACTCATAAATCTATCATCAAATGCTCTAACTTAAAATGCTCTCTATGCTTTTCCAAGTATCGTAATACTATTTTACTTGAAAAAAATATAACAGATGTACGTTATTTACGACTTTGCTAAATGAAATCGTAACACATGGGGGGGGGGACTAAAGACGCCAATAATTTTCTCTGCTGCTTCTTAAAAAGTAAACTATGTCTTTTCCCCCCTCCTTACTGCTAATGTAATGTATATAGTAATAATAGCAGTGTTGAAATTTTTGTATCTTCCTAGCATTTTATCCGATTCTCCGTCTGACTGTTTTATTTGTTAGTAATTAAGGTTTAAAAAGAAAACCCACTAAAGAAAGAGTATCTCTCGTTGCCTGGATTACAGCAAATAAAAAAAAAGTTTTTTGATCTGGCTATAGGATTAAAGATATGTAATGAGAGTATAAAAGTTTTGATGATGAATAAATAACGTTTGATCGCTGATTGGAAAATCTCTTAAAAATTCTCGATTTTAAAAAATGTGAAGCGAACTTTGAGAAAATCTACGTTCATGGCGTCAGTCAGGCTTTGGACCCCCTAGAAGCCTTGTCCCCCCCCCCGCAGTGCGGGGGTTGCACGTAACGCCACTGTTTGCACTACATTTTTACACTAACTCAGAATTTCGGAATAGAACTAGTAAGAAATTATTACAATTAATATAGAGCATCCCACGTTTTTACCCCAATGACATGAATTTTCTCGTTCATCATTTTATTCTTATATTAAGAATTATTTTTTTACTTTTTAGTTCGATTCACTATAAAAGCGTGTTTTTTAGTTTTTTTTAAAAACTGTAATTCATTGAAAAGAAAAAGGAGCACATTAGATATTAACGTAAGATATTGGTTGTTACTCTGCTTAATAGATGGCAGCACATGCTTAATTTCTCACGCTCTTGTTTGTTTTTTTTTCAAATCTTTTTATCTGGTATAGGAACCCATGTGTAGCTTCACATGTCTGTATTCTGATTAAAATTGAATGAATACATTTTAAATTCTAAACTGTCATCAAATAAATATTTTAACTAAATTTTTAAAAAAATGAATTGACTAAGAATTGTACTAATTAGTTTATTACAGCTTAGGATAGTTCAAAATGCGCAATAGTTATATGTAATTTTTAAAAATTTATTTTAGTAGTTTTATAAGCACGTTTAAGATTCGCTTATAGAAAGTTTTTATTGATTTAAATTTAATTTAGATTAATTTTTATTTACTTTTGAAAAAAAAAAGAGTATAGTAAAAAAAAAGTACTTAGTTGATTACAAGAAAGTTAATATAACGAAAAATAAGAAGTATTTTCCCTTTATGCTTTCCATTCCAATTGTGAAGCAATAAATTTTTATTTATAAATTACTATTCTCATAGATTTTTCAGCTTTCATTAGGCTGAAACTTGGATTTTTTACAAATCCATAAAAAAACTCAATTTTTGAGTGAATAAGTTTTTGTAAAGCTTAAAACAAACAAACGCGTATTTTCCAAATATCATAATATTATGCTATGTGGGTCTGAAGGATAAGTCTTATATCATTTTTATCAATAACTAATGAACGCACGTTCTCAGTTAAGTCATTTATTTTTAACGACAACAAATAGTCTTAATACTAATTCTCCATCACTTTTTAAAGTAAAAAATTGGAAATTATATTGCTTTTTGTAAAAAAAACAAAAAAAAACAAGATAAGTTTATTATTTACAGATAACTTATATTCTTCTATTGTATTTAATCTGCATGTATATATATAAATTAAAGTCGATGCTCTCTTTTCTGTTAATCAATGTAATGCCAAAGTATCTACACTGCTGGCCACCGTAAATGCAACACCAAGAAAGACAAGAGATATGACAACAAAATTTATTTTGTAGATAACATGTTGACCAAGTATCAAATGATTAAATTTATAGACTTCTGTGAAGTGTGGTTCCTGCCAAAATCAGTAGCCAGAGTAGCCGCCATTGTTGGAGATCACCGCTGCCACACGCCTCGGCATTGATTCAAAGAGACTTTGGATGTGTTCTTGGGGCACAGCAGACCAAGCAGCTTCTACACGTTGCCAAAGTTGATCTGGTGGGGCAGCTGGGGGTGTAATCTGGGTCAATCGTTGAGCAACCACGGACCACATGTTTTCTATCGGCGAAAGATCCGGAGAGCTAGCCGGCCAGGGAAGCAATTCAATCTGGTGATCGACGAAGAAACTTTGGACAATGCGTGCCACGTGTGATCGCGTATTATCCTGTTGAAATATGGCTGTGGCCAAGCCCTGAAGGTAAGGAAGGACAACTGGCTCCAACACCTCGGAGATGTAGCGCTGGCTGTTTAAAGTACCAGCAATGCGTACTAGAGGAGTGCGAGAGTGATATCCAATACCACCCCATACCATAGTACCCGGTGCAGGACCAGTGTGGTGGTGCATAACGCAGCTGTTCAGCATCCTCTCTTCAGGGTGTCTCCAGACTCGAATCCGACCATCGTGGTGTTGCAGACCATGGTGCGTCCATGCCGTCTCGTCCATCAAGAAAGCGGTGCAGAAAAGTAGAATCCGAGAGCCAATCAACGATCAGATGCAACAGGTCTCGTCCAGTCCAGCAGGAACGGAACTGCCCTTACAACCCCCGGAGCCGACGTCGAGTGGACAGCAGCCAGAATCGGAATCCCGCAGGAGGAGAGAACGCCCCAGCAGGAGCATATCAACTACAGCAGATTCAATGAAGGAGACCCAGAAGGTTGGAGCGGAGAGAGGACAGCCCTAGGACAAGGTCATCCAGTACAGAGGCCGTGGTTGGAGACAAAGCCTATGCAGATTGGATCTAAAGATTAGCCAGGTTGTATAATTCTAATTTATTTGTTTTCCCTCTGACAAACAGTTCAGAGAATTTTCCATGTGGGCTAGTCTAAAATTTTTTTTGTAAAGTTTAAAAAGTGTACAAAAGTTGTCACTTCGTTGTGTGCGTTTTCATATTGATTGAAAAATGAACTTTTGTATTTAATATTTTTCCAAATTGTGGAAAAACATTTGTTGGATTGCATTTGTTTTGCTACACATTAAAGACATGGCTTTATATGTGAGATTACTCGTATTGTTTGTTGTAATATATTGTATGTTTGAAAATGTATATATTTTTGTGTGTAATTATTAAAATGCATAAGTAGTATCTGGTTTCGGGACGTGGCGTAATTAGGATAACTAACAATAACATTAACAGCGCAGCGCGATTGATGGGAGTTTTTTGAAAATGAAGCCAGATGAAGGTTATTTTGATATGAAACTATATATAATTGTTATAAGGTCTGCCATATTTGTGTCAATATGGAAATTGTATAATGTTATGTGCGTTTAATGTCATATTTTGGAAAGAAATAGACCAAGTTCCTTTTCAGGGCAGCAGTCCCTGAATCTAATGGTGAGATGTAAAAAGGATATTGTCGCGTGAAGATGTCAATGTAAAATTTCTAATTTTATTAGTACTTAAGTAAAGTGCATGATTAGGGTTTTTTTCTTATGTCAAGGTTTTCCCCTGATCTTCGCCCGAATGGGATGCACTGTAGGGATGTTATGTGAAAGATGAATAAACAGAGTGGAGTGCCCATTCGAGTAGTCATTTCTGTCTATGTTAGTTCAATTAAAATTGTTGAGTTAGAGAGTTAAAACTTTATTGCAGTTTCAGAGTTTTTCAGGTGTTAGGCATTTAACGTAATTTCTATCAGGTCGTTTAGAACCTAAATAAATTACGCTTTTTTCTCGGTTGTGACGGATCTATACGGTCTTTTACTAGCCTCTTCTTTTTTTCCTTAAAGCAATTTATTTATTTCAACCAATCTTCACCGAGACCCGGTTGTGATTTATGTAAATAAAATATATTATATAAATTCGGTTTTCGCGAGTTAAGAAGCTAAGTAATAGGAAGTGAGAAGTCAAGTGAATTAAAGATCGAGAAGTCGACACGAAGTTGTTGACAAGTGTAGCGAACCTGTTACGAGTTGATGTACGCTAAGAGAAGCGGATATAAAATAGTGAAATTCTTTATTACTGAGCGTGGAGTCTTCACCAATTCTTCCAGCCATAAAAAGGGCCTGAAATCGTCACGAAGGAACCGCCGCTGTAAAATATAAGGTCAGTGACTTAGATTAATAAATTCACATTATTCGCGTGTGGCGTAGTTGTAATTGTGCGCGTTTAAGCTTTCCTAGATTCAGTTGAAAAATTCTGTATATTCCGTTAGTATTGATACCCCACTTCCTTACTCCACTCTCACTTATTTATCTTAACTTGAATTGTGTTGTGTCTAAACTTATTTACTGATATAAGCATCAATAAATCTGTTTGAATTGCAATTATGTCTTTTGATCATTTAAGTCCGTCTACACATCCAGCCGGATTTGCAGATAGACAGGAAGGAATAAGTGTAAGGGGTGGCTACAGGTCACCACACAATCAAGAGAAGTGATAAAATATGTGAATTATCCAAGGAGGAGGGCCAAAACTATTCTATTACAGCTCAGAGCGATACTGCACACGCGCAAGATTTGTAGTGTAATATTCGTATTTGTGGAAACAAGGTTGTAGTTGTGAAGAAAGTGCGTAATATTTCTATTTTCTTAAAAATTGGGGAGTTTCTTATTCACATTATATTTACATATGATACTTGTATTTACATACCACCATGATTTTATAAATGAAAATGAAAAAGACAAAATAGACTAACCAATTCTAATTCGATCAAGTTTAATGAAAATTTTCTTAATTTTTTTTACCCACAAACCTTATAAACATTCAGAAGAATTCCGTGCAGTTATCGAAGAAGATGATGATGGCACTAATGTCAACAGTGAAAAGGAATTGTCTCTTGAATAAAAATTAGAATTAACCGTAACTAAAACATTTCACACAACAAACCAAAAGACAATACAGAGAAATTAGCTATATCCAAAAGCATCCACCGATAATACGACTTATTTGAAGATGAGAGATTTAGAGGTAAATACTTGGGGAAAAAAAGTATATCGCGTATTACTAACAATACCACCAAACTAGCGTAGATACTGAAAGAGCGTTTTCAACAGCTGGTAATTTTTGGGCATAATTACGTTCCAGGCTTAATGAAAGTTCAATTAATGCATTGTTTCTTAAGATCACACTTCAAAAATTTGTAATAGTACCACAGACTGAATAGTGATATTTACACTCTTTTTGTGATTTAAATAAATTAGATATCCCTTTATTTTTTTGTGATTAGTTATATATTGTTATAATTTAAAAATTACAAAATAATTTTTTGTGATATTTTCATTCTGTAATAACACTGGAAAATAAAGCAAAGAAACACCTGTATTTTCTTTCTTTTCGTAAAACTTCTACTGCCGGTATTAAAATCGGTATCCCAGTATTAAGATCTAAAAATTACCGAATACCGGTAATGAACTTTTGGTCCTATATTGCAATCCCTAGATTTTGTGTGTATTTAGTTGCGTTTTTATAAATAAAAGCAGAGCCTAGTATAGAACTAAATAATAAATGAAATTCTTAAGTAATGTTGGGGATTCACATTTAATTAATTTGATTAAAAGTATCACAATTTTTCGAGTATTTTTAATTCATTATTTTATCTATTATATTTTATAGACTTACAGATACTTTTGATTAAATTTTGCTAATGTATACATGTTTGGATTGTTCTATTGTAGCTGTGTAAATAAATTGTAGAAAAAATTGTAAAGTAGAATACCAACTTAATCTATTTAGAATATAATTATCCTAAAAATCTATTCAGAATATAATTATTTTATTCCATTCGCGAGTTGACTCATATATATCACAAACGATATACATTCGGACCTTTATATAACGCGAAGTCGTTAAATCCTGAAAAAAGGTTCGTTATATGGATAATTCGTTATATAGAAGCTCGTCTTCCAATTTTCTTTATAAACCACATAAAACAAATTTTAAACTCATAAACACTGCATATTAAAAAAAGTAATAATTCACACCTTTTTGCAAATTAATATATATTTATTTTATGTATCTTACCTTTCAAAAAAGAAAAGAAAGAAAGAAAAACTACAAGGAAAGTTTCTCAACACCTTTATCCATTTCCTGAAGAATTAAATTATTTTCTTTATGCTTAAGCACTTACGTTTTGACATTTTCGAGTCAACTGATCAACACTACAAATGAACGGAGACTAGTTCAAGGATACGGGGACATGAGACCACTTCACTGAGGGTGAAAGGGGATATAGATGATGTTTCCAGTGAACTGGTTAATGAGGGTTGAAAGTTGCACTTTCTTGGAAGAAAAGTCAAGAATTCTATTGCTCTCGGTAAGTTAAACACCCAATATATAAAACCACTTCAAGATTTATGACCACCATAAAATGAGTTAAAAGAAAGAACATCTTGAAATGTCCAGAAATATTTTAAATATAGGGAGAAAAAAATTGAATCACAAGAGAAAAAGTTTGTTATATAGAAAATGGACTTCGCTATTGGAAAGTTATTTTACGAAGAAAATCTTGAAATGTTCTTGGTTCCTGGAAAACGTTCTTTATATAGAAAAATTCGTAATAAAGAGTTTCGTAATGTGGAGGTTTGACTATTTTTAAAAATGGTCTATTTTAGACTTGACTTTTTGCAGAATTACCCGTATAGAATGGGAATGGCAGATTCAAATTCCTGCTCACTTTTGACCATGACTGGGCATCACCATAATATTTGCCTTGCTGTTTTAAACTGTATTTCTTTGACTGTTATTGACTGTGCCTTTGATGTCTGTCTTTATCGTTTTGCATTGTCGACAAATGACCCTAAGGTTGGGTGAGTGAGTGAATATTAACGTCACGCTGTTCAGCTACTTGAGAGCTTTTGGCGGCGGACTTCGTAATTTTGAACCATTGTCAAGTGACGAGGATGACACCTGAGCTGACCCTCTCTTAGCTACCGCACCACACCAAGACACTAAGTTCGGAGACACGGGCGTAGGCTATATATACAGTTGAACTCCTATTTAACGAATTTTTCTCTTTTCCCAATTAAAATGAAGGCAAAACCCCCTATTTAAAGAATAATAAACCCCAAATTAGCGAATTATTTCAGCAGCTGGAAATCTTTTTTATTAGTTTGTATTAAATAAAAATTGTTTTTTCCCTCCCAAATAACACACCTCTTTTTGTCCGAAAGCAGAAAAAGACTTCTTGTAAGCAGCAAATCTCAAAGGGAAAGAGTGAAGGCCATTATTAGACTTCACAGGTGCAGATGAGTCATAAGTGTAACCTATCGTGTGAGTCTTGAGTAGGACAGGACATTTCTTTCTTATCTCATTCCAATTCACAACGCAGGGAATATTTTAAGATTTTAACGATCATGATACATTTGATAATAGACTGTCTATTTGTCCAACTTTAGTTGAGTAAATTGTTGATTTGTTGGAACCGGAATAGAGATTCTAATGTAGAAATTGATAATGAAACTCCCACCAAAATTGTTACTTTTTCTAATATTTTACATTGTTTGGAGACGCTGTGAAAACACACCTCTTTCTTGAGCAGCAGGATGTAAATAATGCAGTATTTTCTTTTCAACATGAAGTCGAAAAAGAATTCTTTCGAGTCAGAAATCAAAAAGATTTTCAAACATTTATTAGTCAGTATTTTAAAATTTCCAAATAACTGTTGCGTAGTAATTCTCTAATAGTATTTTTAGCCATTGAATAAAAAGTACGTAATTTCTAACTATAGTAGAAACGTACGTATTTATAACTATAATTTTTGTGCAGTTGCTTATAGAATTTTCAAAAGGTAAGTGCAAAAAATTTGTATTTTGTTTGGACCCTGATATAACGAATAACCCCGAATTAAAGAGCAACATGTTCGGTCCCAATGAATTCGTTAAATCGAGGTCCGACTATATTTCAAAATAAACTGAGATGGGAAAACAAACATGTGAACATGCGATAAAAAAAATTAAATCAATCAATAGCACTGGAAAATTGATCTATATATTTATCAGCGCTATGATTTAAATTGACCAATAGCGCTGTACATTGGCGTTCCCCACATATATGTTAAATATTTTTCATGTTTTCTAGAGTATCTTAGTATTCTAACAGCTATATTTAATGTTTTAGTAATTTTTATGGTAATTTAAGAGTCCACAGTTTTTGCTACTTTTAAATGAATCAAAATGGTGTAGGATCAAACAGAGCAGTTTAATAGCAGACTAATTTATTTCTATTTAATTAGATCCAATATATAATTTCAGCGACAGATCCTTCGAATTGCTTAATTTCTACGAAAATGTTTCGAGTCCGTTCTTGAAACTCTCAGAGCATTGAGACTAAGAGCTTAATCTTTCTTTTATTTCATCAAACGTATCCACAACTCTCAAGTGGAGAGGAATAAAAAAATGTGTGTGCATCTACTTTACGGAATCTGCGGTAACTAATCCAATCTAAAACCAGAGGGAATAAGATGTGCAAGATGTAACTACCATTAAATCTAAATCCAGACTTGGCGAAGCGCCATCAAAGACTCTTCGACAGAATTTTATAATATTTTCTGCAAATGGCCTCAATTCATTCTTTTTTTCCTGTAATCCTTCCTTTTAGTTTAATCTGCCAACCCCTTGTAACTTCGTGGCACAAGATTGAAAATGTACGCTAAGCTAATTATTAGAGAATGCCTAGTTCGAGTCTGTCCGGGGTCTCATCCTCCGTCCGCAGGGTTCAGTTACGGGAATCTCTCGTCGTAGTCTATCAGGAGTCTTCCTCCGCGTCCGCAGGGTGCGGACGGAGGAAGAAACCCCGGACGGAGGAAGAAACCCCGGACAGACTCGAACTAGGCATTCTTTAATAATTAGCTTAGCGTACATTTTCAATCTTGTGCCACGACGTTACACCCTCTTATAGCGGGAAATTAGGTGTAATTCTTTTTTTTTACATACTTGCATAAATTTCAGAAAATGAACATGGGTTAATTGGAAGAAATGTAATCTATAAAAAGGAATAAAATTATATCAAACGAACCTTACAAAAGTATCATAATTAGTTTAGTATCTTATATTCACGGAGTTTCATCCATTATAATTTTTATAAGTTTACTGACTTTTTGTAAAGTAGCATTATTGTGTGCACACTAATTATTTTGTGTTATTTTTGTAGAAAACGTGTCCAAATTAAAACAAAAACAGAAAAAAAAGCTTCATTTAATATTTCAGTTTAGTATTTGAGTTGTGAGATTAAATCGAAAAGAATAGGATAAAACAGTGCACTTTAATTACTAAACCAATTAGTTAATTAAAAACATCACAGTGTAACTATTGTTTCAAATTAATTTTATCTCATCTATTATATTCTATAAATTTAAAGATCGTTCGTGAAGTAGCGTTTTTACTTTGTGTGTGGTATGGTTTATATTAAGGTTAGTTCCAACAGAAACTAGACTTAATATTTTGTTTTTAGCAAATAATCAGTAATTTAAGTACAGTAAAACCTGTTTTTATGCCATAGATAGGGACCGCATAAAAAGAAACTGCACACACACAGAAAAAAGCATTAGAAAATTTCATAAATACTTGCATATAATAAATAACTTTGTCGACACACCATAGCAATTTTTTTATGCGGCGGATAGGGACCGCATATAAAAGAGTCGCACTCAGAAAATACGTCAATTACTCAAGAAATGTATGAGAAAGGGCTTCCAAACAAAATAAATAATTAAATGACCCATGGAAACATTTTAAAAACATTTCATTTCTCTTTGTAAGAATGGGAAAGTTTTCAAAATGTACATACATCATTCAATGCTACTCGTCGTAATCCAAAGCGCGTATCTTTCTGTGATGAATTGGTTCAAAATCGCTTTAATCATTTGAAGATACAATTTCAATTGATTTAATTGTTGGCACCTTAAGGTAAGTGCTAAGTAATTCATAAAAAATGAAGAGGGCGTCTTGAAGTGTAGATATGTTCATTGAAAAGCCGGGGAAATTCATATACCGCATAAAAAAGATCGCACAACAGATTGCACAAAAATAAAATCGCATAAAAAAAGGACCGCACAAAAACAGGTTCTACAGTATATTTGACAATAGAGATTAAATAGCATTGAATTAACTCATGTGTTTGAGTTCCTGATTAATTTATGTATATTATTTAACAAAACTATCATAGTCTATCAATCCAATATCTCAAATTTGCTATTTTATCTATTATATTTGATAAAAGAGTTTTAATAGAATATTATTACACAGCACGCGTATATTATTTATTGGTTATAGTGCGTTTTATTAGTAAGTTTTTGATTTTGATTTTAGATTTGGGAGTCATTTATTTTTACTGGTGGTGAAAGAATGGTATATATTTTCGATAAAAAATAAAAGAAGAAAAAATTAAAACTTTTTTTAGAGGCATGTAATTGCCTACTTAAGAATAAATATTAGAAAAACAATTAAATTGTAAATTTTTAAAATCAGAACCTCATTAAATTTTTACAAATGATTCAATTTGCTTATGTTTTATTTTAATGTAGAAATTGTATTACGTTTCATTCACAAATTATTTAAGATTTTATCGATTGTAAGAAATTATATTGCTAGAATTTTTTAAAATTAATTGTAAAATTTTTGGATATTCTGATGACTTTCAACAATTAAGTTATATTTGCACTTTTAAATTACTTAACCAGTATTAAAAATATGTGAATAATTATCTTTATATTTCCTTGTAAGATTTTTTTTTTTTACTTAAGTGTTGTTTCGGGTTAAAAGGTTGCTCAATTTTTATGACACATTGATGTTTCCTATTGAACAACTTTTAAAGAAAAAGACACAGTGAGTGTTGTATATACACTAATTTGCAAACATTCTTAAGAATTTAACACCTAAATAAGATTTTATTTTGCATTTCAATAAATATTACTAAAACGATAATGACCCAAATGAAGTGTTTCTTTTACAATGTGTCACTTCAAACTTCAGGAATTTTATTCAAGAAATATTTAAAAGTTATAATTTCATTATAAAACGAGAAATTAAAGTCAGTTACAGCAACAAGCTGAGTGACGCAGAATAAGTTGGTACTAAAGGTAATTTTTAAAAATCTAAATCACCAAGAGTAATCTATAAATTAAAAAAAAAAGTTATCGATTTCACACTATTGCAATGGAAATCACTTAACTGCATTTCTAGAAATAAATGTTCATATAAAAAAAAGTATTTATCTCTGTCGATCTATCGATATCTCTATCTATCTAAAAATACTCGTACACACATCCCCAGCTCTATCTCTATCTGTATTTATCTATCTATATCTCTAACAATCCATATGTTACTACCTCTATCCCTATCTGTCTATTTATATTTATCTACCTCTATCTATATAGTGACCATGGTAGCCGAGTGGTCATGGTAGCGAATAAGTGCTTGGCATTGCCGAGTCATGAATTCGAATCCTGGTGTGGTTGAAGACTAGCTGTGTGAAGGTGCTGATCTGGAGATGGAAAGTCCTCACAATGGCGAGATGTGGAAATTTATGATGCTAACTCAGGTTTCGTCCTCGTCACTTGACCGAGGTTCGCAGTTACAAGATACGTCACCTATAGCCCTCGCGAAGCTTCATAGAGAGCCTTCAATATGTAATTAATTCTATCTACCGCTAATTTGTGAGATTATTTCTTACTTTAAATCTCTCTCCTCTTAGTTTAAATCTCTTCTTCTAATTCATGAATACAAAATACAGAATCATCTCTAGTAGAAAAATCTTGAACAGTTGTTATGCTTGTATTTAACCCTATTTCCCAAACATTTTGTTTCTTTTTTTAAAATTGAATTTAGAAAACATGACGTTGTTCTTTCATATTCTTCACACATTTCCCTTTATTTTATTTTTGATAAACTCAACTTTAGGCGACATGGTATCCAAAAAAAGTTATCGAACTACCGATATTTTTTTATTGGCTTATATGATACCTCAAATCATTATAAACATGACGGCAAAATTTCTAAAACTTTACTTGCATTTTTTTTTATTAAGTTATGGAACAATCTTTGATGCTGGGCAGCAGACTAAACAAAACTGCTTCGATCACTTTTCAGATAATCTGCTAGAAAGGTACTTAATAAAAAAATGATTTAATTATTTTTCTACCGCGCGCAAAGGAGACTAACATATGTTGAATTATATATGCAGTAACAAATGGTTTCAAGAGAGAATTGTGCAATTCATGCAAAAATTCTAGTTAGTGTATTGTTTATTAAAGAACAAATTTATTTGGGCAAGATTTAAAAGTTGTGCGTGCTTTTTATGATATTATTATGAATAAAATTTAAACTTCAAAACGGATTCCCAAAGCACAAATACTAAATCTCATTTTGATTGCTCTGATAATTAAAAATCTAATTCGCAAGAATAGCAAAACTCTACCATTTATATATATATATATATATATATATATATATATATATATATATAAACTCTCCTAATGTATATATATCCCGTGTATGTGAAAATCAACATAATTATTATTAAAATATTTTAAGATATTTATTTAAACAAATGCAATTTTGGTATATTTTACCTATAAATTGTTATTTAATTTTGCTTTCATACGTGTACAATATTTAACATGCGAAGGCTTTTAAAATCATGGAAATAATAATAAAAAAGATGCATAAACATCCTTTATACGTGTTGTGTATTATTTAAGTTGTAAAACTGAGAAGGAAATTAGCTCTGAGATGTGTGTATTTATTTTTTTATAATTATTAAGGTAAACTGTTTTATGAAATATTTATCTTACATTTGTTTTCTCCTATATATTCCTTATGTCAGTATACTGTTTAATTATTCTACATTTTTGCAATTTCTTTTAGTAAGCAGTTTTAAATAATCTAATTAACATTTCATAAAAGTTTCAGACTATTCGATGAATATTATACAATGCTATTCAGGAATGAAAACTTCATACTCATGTTTCTCTATGCTGAATTTTTGATCATATACTATCATTCAAAACCCTAAGGCTTTTTTGATAATTGAAACAGGGATGTGAATTTTTTTATAAATGTTCTAAAATGTATGTTTCGTAAAACTGTGCATAGAATTAACTTTAAGATACGTAGTAATTTTTTTTAAAAAAAAATTTCAATATCAAAATATTATTTTTTCGGCAATTTTTGTATGTTTCAAAACGAAAAAATTAATATAAAATTAATGAGCAGCATATAAAACCCATACACAGTTTTACGTAGTATTTTATAAGGTACTTCGAAAAAATTTTTTTGAAAGAAAATATACACGAATTCAAAAAAGCCTTGGAGATTTTAAAAATGTTTAAAAAAACTTTAAAATATTTTAACTGTACAAACATTTTGCAATAAATTTGAAATTCTTTAAATGGAATTATTACTTCTTAATGAAATTTATTAAATAAAATTAAAACCAAATTTCAAAAATAAAAAATAAAAAAAATTGTAAAGATGGTACCCAGTTGCCTTAACAGAAAAAAAATGAAGATACTGAAATATAATCATAGTAAATAATAAGGCTAAATTAAAAGTAATTTATCGTTAAGTAAAACCATAAGTAATATAAAAAAAATCTATATATTTAAATTTTTCTTTTTAGAAATGAAAGCTCTCATTCCCAGCCATTTATTTTTATTATTTGTAAAACTTTCATGTTAATGGATTTAGAAGTGTTATTGTGTTTTGTTAATCTAGGAAAATGTGAAAAATAAATCTTAGTGTAAGTCATTATTTTCCTTTAATTCTCTTCAATTCCTTTCTGAAATTCACATTATTTATTGTCCTTAAGCAACTCTACTAATACATTTAATAATATCTACATACATGCTCACGGGATATTATAAAGACGAATAAAACAGAAATAATAGATTAATAACTAAAAATATAATTCATTTCCTTAAAAGTCACTTGGAAAGAGAGAAATTTAAGAACAACTCTATTTTTAATCAAAACTCCTTTAGCTACGGATACATACCTATAAATGTGCTTTCGTTATTACAAATTTTAAACATAAAACGAATACGAAGCATTTCGTAATTAGGAAATAAAATCACACATTTCATTTTAACCTGAGAACTCAAGGTAAAATGTTTCCTTGTAACATCTTTTGACAAATATTTTCAAAACTAAAAAATAAATATATCAAATTTATAAAATGCATTAATACTAAATTTTTCCATATCCATATTTCGAACCTTAATAATCTCAGTTTCCGAAGAAAAATAGATTAAAAAAGCAAGACCAGAAACACTTTGGAAAATCCAAAATCATCCCAAAATAAGTCCCTTTTACCGTGACTAATTCCCGAACGTTAATCTAGGAATCCTTCACCACGCCATCTTCTGTAATAAGATGATCAGCTTTCATTAAGTTCACAGAGTGGAAGCGCTTTCTTTGTCGATGGTTGTATATCCATCACATTTCTTTAAGCAGACTCAATATTTATCTGTTTTATCATTATGAGTAGTTTTTTCAAGTTATCAGGGCACTTTAGAGCTTTTCTGTCATAATCATTAAAAAAGCTCCTAGACAAAATATATCCCGCAAACTAATGGCCGATGTTAAAGCTTCGAATAATAGCCTCTGATATAAAGCTCTGGTTATTTATTCAAAAAGTGCGGAAAGTTCAATCAGAGGATAATGTCGCCTCCAAATATGAGGATAAACTGCCACCAGATCCCTAAAGCCTACCATCAATACATAAAAAAAGATAAACAAAACAGTTCTTTTTCTTTTGATATCTGAGCAAGTGAAGCTTTACTGTTGATGCCCTGGATACTTTTTTTTTCTGCTTCGGATATTACTTTCATTAATGTTTTTACGTGAATAAATCCAACAAATCTCTCAGACTTCTGCTGGGTGGATAACTTCAGACATCACTCACACTTACTGTAATGTGCCATTGAAGATTTTTCTGTCGTTTACAATGGGTTGAAAATGTAATGCAGTTATAAGGAAGAATGTATAATTGCGGTTGCAATGTTTATAAATGATGAAAAGGCTACCGGGGAAGTTATCGTTTAAAGTTTGTATTTCGTGGGTTCAAATAGTAATTTTGAGGATGATTGCGCGTAAGATTTTTGACAAATAAACATACTTCCTACGTATAGAAAAGACCAAATGTGTGAATATGACATTCATTCACATCAGCTAAATTCTGTAACTAATAAACTTGAAATTAATCCAATTTCAGACATAGCGTTATCCGTCTAATATTACTAGCAGTTAGAATGAAAATAACTATTAAAGTGTTATAAATAAAATACTAATTAATAAATGCACACTTTAAGAAAGAAAATAAACGAAGCATCAAGAATGATATAAGTGATAGTAACAAAATGTCATTCGTATATACGCTCTAATCTAAAATGTAAATGATAAAATTTTGATAGAGATTAATAAATTTACAGAATTTGAAAATAAAACAACAAAGAAAGTAAATAGCAAGCAAAATGAGATAAATTTTAATTTTAAGGTATACTTTCTATTCGAATTCGACTCAGTCTGACAGTATCAATGCATTTGGGCTTATGCACATGGGGGATGTACAAATGGTGCACACTATGTCGCCATTTGAGAGAGAGCCTACAATCAAGTTTTGAGGAAACAGAGTAATAAAATCACAGGATCACTCGCGTGGAATTGATATCGGAACAATGCCGCTATTTTGAAGATGTTGGTAGAAATTGTTAAGATAAAGAAAAACAACTACATCAAGAAAACTATAATCGATTTAGATCAAAAGCAGATCGTGAGGACACAGTGATTGTCAGAGGGTTTCTTATATTACCATCACACTAATCACAACCCTGATTCATCATTACTAACAATAACACGAGCGATTAGTACACCAGGGATCGTAAGGATAATTAATAGGCAACTCAAAGAAAAAGGCCTACGTACTTGCAACAACCACCCTAACTTGTGTGCCTCAACAAAGTGTTTGCAAAAGTGCCGAGCTCGTTCAACATGGAATCTCATTCATTGGGATAAATTTGCTTTTAGAAATGAATCTTGATTCAAACCGAGAGTTTCAACAACCAATGAAAACGTATCTGGAGTCTCAATCTAGGGTAGCAGTCTGATACTAACTAGAAATAATAGATTTGTTGATAAGCTTTAAATGCGAAAAAGTTAGAAAGCTTTCAATTGAATTCTAAATGTTGATTTCAGGTCAAGTATAGCTGTGTAAATAGTTACTTTAATAACATATTTAGGATAAAGTAACTTTTCATTTAAAATAGTGATTGAAATATGTGTCTTTATTATTTTTTCTTCACTTTCTCAATTCATGCTTATAATTTTTTCTTGCAAATGTTAGAATTCTTTGAAGTAATAGGTTCAAATTGATTTACTTATTTAAAACATGAAGCATCTTGACTGAGTTTGGGTTATCAGGGAAAAATATTATTTTTAATATATTAATATTATTATATTTATATTATTTTATGCTCCATATAATTCAAGAACTCGATACCCCAGTAATGAAAGGTGCGAGCTACGTAGCTAACAAGGTCCTCAAGTCAAGCAGCAAGCTTAAGTCTAGATTTCACAAATGAATTATGGTCTGATTCAATGTATTGTATTTAATAAACGGACTACTGTCTGTTAAATGAAACTGAGCCTTAAATTCTTCACGCGGTGCGGTTGAAGTTAAGAATTTAAAGTATCGATTCAAAGTCGTCTTTGTCACTTAGTGACGATGAAACGTCCAAAGTCAGCATAGCTAACTACGAAAATTCTGTGTTCATATTATTTTGACTCCGATCTAACATGAAAGTAGCTGTAGAAGTCATTCAACTAATCACAGACACAAATATATCGCACATATATTTATTTATTAATTAGCTTAAGTTTATGAGGGGAAGATATGTTATTAAGCATTATTATAAATGATCAAACCTTACCTATATGATACCACCAGCATGAAATGCAGAACACTGCTACCATCTTTCTAAGCATTCGCAGAGTCTGGAAACAATACTCGAGAGAAATATTTTCTGACGATTATTTACTCCAGCAGTTAAAGCGATTGGCGATATGGTCTGCCAAGAGAATTACTATTCGTTTTAAACTGCACTTCGATTTTCTTTATATGATACTATACATCTGCATATCTCGTTTCCTCTGTTAGAATATTAAAAAAACGGTAAAAAAACTAAGTTCGTCTTAAAAGGAAAACCTTGCGTGGTAGCCTGTTACAATGTGACAGGATTTCCGAATTACAAGAACATACGCCAATATCTCTAGTATTTCTCTATTGTGTGTGTGTGTGTGTGTGTGATATTAATTTAAACTAAAAACCAATAAAATCTACTTAAAATTGTTCAGGAGAATAGTAGAAGATATTACATATTGAACTATTCGAGATTTGAGAATCAGCTCATGCCCTTCAAGTATCATGTTGCTCGCAGAGATTCAGAACTAAAGGATTTCCTCTACAAAGCGATTGTGAAGCTCTAATAATATATTAAAATGAAGTTTAAAAGTGGCTTTTTATGTGACCCATGAGACTGCAGTAGTTGATTGGTCATAGTCGCGTAAGCTTAATAATTCAAGTCTGGCTACGAAGGGAATCTTGCTTTCATATGAAAGATCCATCTTGGAAAATAGTAAGGGCTGCTTGTCTTCAAATGAAAAGTCAAGATATCCGTTCGGTGTGGCTGGAAGCTAAAGATTCTAGCCAAGATGTTGATTTTGTTACTTCCTCATGCTTTAGAACTGCGAGGTCTATTACGAGTAGAGCTTGTATAGCTCTATAGCAAGATTAATTCAAACCAAAAGACATAATTTAAGTAGAAATTGTATTACATTATCATTCCCATTTTTTAAAAAATCTATGTCTTAATTATTTAATTCCATAAAAAATTGTAGTTTTAAGCATTTTTTAATTGCACTTAATTCAAAATAGAAATCAAAGATTTGCGTAATGCATATGCCAAGTTTATTATTTTTCACAGTTTTAAGCATTCACTTTTATTGTGCCAAAGAATAAGATCATCAGTTTTGCCTTGCACATTAATCAACGTCAGTATGTCAATTATGTCTGAGTTTTCAAGTTTAAGACCAGAAGTTGTGTTCAACACCCATTAAAGCCTAAGTTCTTGCTCTATGACTTTTCTGAGATTATCCGAAATCAATATTACCAGCAAAAAGGCTCTGAACATGAACAGAAGTATGTTTTCTATACGGAAACAATACTACTGCATTTTTGTGTTTGAAGCAACAGGTAGCTAACCTCATGTAAAGAGCTTTGCAATGAAACGGATGCAATATACAAATACATTGGTGTTCAAAAGTAAGAGAATTTTCAGATTTGGTTGATTATCTCAAGACTACTGGACATATTTTAATGAAATTTGATATGTATACATAGGGTGGATATAAAGCAAAAATATAACCATTCAACAATTATAATACACACTCATGATCTCGCGTAACACTCTTTGGAGGCGGAAGGTATGAAACAGCACTTGTAGAACAGAACAAAAAATGTTTAATAGAAGGTATGGCCCTCTTAAGGATATACAGGGATTTTATACTGGAAATAAGGGAATTTATAAGTTCCTGCTGCAATTAAACCCACGCGTTCGACAACTATGCTTGCAGGCATTGGATGGTTTTCGGAGGGGGTAGGCAAGTTGCAATTCCCCTACCTGGAGCAGCCCAGGCATGCTGTTTAGAAATGATATCTGGAGATCTGACTGGCCAATCCATCCGGAAAATACCAACACTTTTCAGAAATTCGTCAACCAGATGAGCTGAATGAGGCCTCGCATTGTCATCCATTAAAATAAAATCTGGGCCAACTGCATCCGTGAAAAGACTACTCTGCTATACCTCACAGCTATCACAGTGTCTCTTTCAAAGTCATGTAAGTGTGTGCAGCAGTCCAAAGTGATGTCTGTCTCTAAAGTGATGCCTGACTATCAAGCCTCCGCTGTCATAATGGTCAATTTCTCGGACAATGGAGGGGAGGTAGTGTGTCCTTGGTTCTCTCCGTATAACATTATCTAGAGAATCTTTGGTTATGCTGAATAAAGACCCATCAATAAAAGAGAACAGTCACCCATTGATCTATGCTACAATTTCTACGATCTCTGCAACATTTTAAATGAACTCTCCAATGCGCAGGACGCAAATATTAGGTCTTTTTTTTTGCAAACAACCTTCTCTCATAAAGTCTTCTGGAAACAGTCAGCCTTGAAACTCGGATTTCTGGGGCCGCACGCAACTCACGAGAGAGCTGAGAATCTACAGCAAGCCTGTTATGCCTTGCTATAATAGACAAATGGTGATATTTTCTGTCCATCGTGGATCTTGGACGACTTTACCCAGGCTTTCTCTTGACAGATTCAGTATCCTGAAATTGTTTCCATTTGTTGAAAATGACGCTGGGCGTTAAATTGAGTTCTCTACAAATCTGGATTTGAGACTGGCCTGCATCTAGCCTACCCACAATTTACCTCCCCCCCTCATTCAATCATCTAAACATTGGTAGTTTATATATTCATTTTTACAGTTTGAATTTCAATTTAACCGATTGCTTAAAAAACGTCAAAAATTTCTGCGAGATGTGCTGGCGATCAAAATGCGAATTTTGGCACAAACGCTTATAGATCCTGTCATTCTATTAGTTCTGTCCCCACACACATATAAGCTTCTGTATTCGACATACTCAAAACCTGAATCTTTGTTCCGAAGCAGTATTTTTACATTTCTTTCAAAAATTTTCATGAAATTCAACAAAATATGCAAATTCTCTTAATTTTGAACACCAGTGCACACGTTGACTGAAAAAGGATCCTAAAATCTATCTTTAATATTGTCGCAAGATGAAAGTTATTCCGTTTCCGATTAATTATTAAACATGAAACCGGTTGGTTGATTTCAGTCAACATCAATCAAAAGACACGCGCCTGCTACTGACGACAGATCTTAAAATTTTCAGCTACTGTCAAATTACTAGAACGAAAATTTAGCAGATACCATAATTTTCTTTCTACATTTCCTCACGAAAGAACTTTCAAGCCAAGTTTCATTTAAAGTGCTGTAATGTCTTTATTCATACAACAAGTCTTAAGAAAGGATAAAGATTCGAACTCGTAGCTCAACTTCAATATCACCTACCCTGACAAAATATGGGGAATACAGTAAAGATCATTTTATAATGAATGTATGGTGAAACCTTTCCAGTTTAATTGGAATTCTCACATCACTCATGAACAATCTAATTTTAAAACTTATTTTGAAAATTTAGCTTCAAATTTCGAATTTTCTCTAATGAAATCGAACTCTATCGAGAAGACGAAACACTCTTCTCAGTTGGCCAACTGAATTGAAGGTAATTATACATTTCATCGACTACTGAACGAACAATATTCATTCTTTCTCTCTTTTTCTTCGTTTTGAATCCAAGTTTCAGAAGGTGAGGAGAAATCAATTATGGGTACGAAGTGAACCACTCTCCAAATGATCTGCGACTCTTTTCTCTGTGATACCTTTCGAACTCAATAATTCACTTCGCGCGGGGTCGACTTTTCCGTTATTTATGTTCGTGGTGCTCTTGGGAATTCACTCGTCAATAATAGCAAGCAGGACAATACTTGTTTCTTTGCGGGAAAGAAATACTACCACCACATTCTACACTATTAACAAGCGATTTTCCTTTCGACTATTTTTTTTCGCTTTCATTATGCATATTTTTCTCCAATAGTACAAAAGTACTCCTTACGTCATACAAAAAGGAAGGGGAAAAAATTTTATGCTTATTTTTCCTCTTAAAAATCGTCCTTACCCATTGAAAAATGTTGATTTTTGTTTGCGCTGCTGACAAATATTACTAAAGATTTTATAATGCTTAAAGTTGTAACGGGTACTATATTCGGGTTCTTCTACTAATTCTCTTGGGGAAAATATTCTTCTAACGTCATTTTAGTTTTAAAGCTACTTTCCGTAGAGATGACTTGATTTTATGCAAATGTAACTACCAGTAGCGCACACAAAACGTTTTCAAGGGGGGTGTCCATGGTCAAAAGGCCCCCAACTCGTATCATACCTCAAGACAACACTAATTGATTTTGTCGATTATGTTAACAAAAAAACAGTAAATAAGATATCAATCATTGGCATGGCCATGTAATTTTAGCGCGTTTTTCACATGTTGTATTTTACAATAATGCAACTAATGAACTTTTTACTAACAGAAAGTAGTACAGTACCCCTCCTCTAAATGAACTACTATTGAGCTGAAAAGAAATAATGACACAAATCTGTATCAGCACTATAAAAAAGCAAAAATTTGAGAAAATTTTGTTATAAACTAGAGAAATTCAGGAAAATTAGTAGGAAAATTTGGGAAAACTATGGGAAAATTTAAGTATGATTCGGCTCATCTAGGGCACAAATGCGACCAAATGCCAAAAACCCGAGGTCAATTGGTTGCTTATTGGCTGAGAAAAAGGTACGACAAAATATGGAAAGAAGAGACGAAGACGAAATTTGCGTCCTAATAGCGCTTTTGTTCCCTTACGTGAAAAACGCTCTAAAAATAAATTATTGAATTAATAATTAGCATTAATTAATAAAATAAATTTCTAACTACAAGTACTAAAGAAAATTTTACATTATATATATATATATATATATATATATATATATATATATATATACAGGGTGTCCAGCCTTAATGTGACCCAATAGCTAATTCCCGAACCATTCGGTTTAGATATGCACTTTCAATTTGAAAAGTGTTTTAAAACAGGTAAGGAATGTTTTTAAGTGCCTTTCGAACCAAAAAACTTATTTAGAAAAAAATTACAAAAATTATTTTTTTATACGGTCCTCAGGCCCTAATTCTTATATTTAGAAAAAGATGCAGTACAGAAAAACAAAGTAAACACAAAAAGTTTCATTTTATTACGATAAAAACTGACCGAGTTATGGAACTTTCAAAATCGTACTTTATATGCTTTTTCTAGGCTGTTTTCAAGAAGCTAGTAAGGGGCCGTCTCCAAAGTGAAATTAGTTGGAACTCTGCTAGGAAACTTTCGCTCTTGCACGTCACTCTTATGTAAATCGTTTTTAAATTTAAAAGCATACGTTAATAATACAATAATTGAGTACTTATGAAATATAAAATTTATTCTGTGTATGTGTAAAACGTAGAAAAAATAAAATATTTTGGACGAATAAAACATTTCAATAGGAGTTCCAAAAAATAGTCTTATATGCTACGGCTTCAGTCTGATTTGCTGCGTTTTTGCTGATCATGACGAACGTTAAAAATCTGTTGTGCAGTCGCTTGCAATTGCATACAGTAGTATTCTAATATTACGAATTATAGTAGGGGAGAACGAGATGCATACAAATGAAGAAACTGCGAAATGGTACTGTTTTATGGGCAGTGTAATCGAAATAAGAGAGAGGCAGCAAGACTTTATGCCAATTAATTTCCCACTCAAAGACATCCATCTTATTGCACAATTGCCCGTGCTGTTCAGCGCTTGTATAAAACTGGGAGTTGCAATAGACGTATTCCCTGTCTCGTGCCTTCACCATTATTTAAGTTAATTTGGTCATTCTGACATAATAAAACCCCTGATTCATGATTGGCGCATCATTCCACATTATGCTATAATTTGAACGGCAAATCTTGTATTATTTTGCTGCTATTTGTTAAAACAAGGTGTTTTAAACTTTTCAGTACAAGTTGTATTTTTTAATTTAATTTTTATTGTTTGCCATACCGCAATACAAATTGTCAATCTATGATGTTTACTACGATGTTTTAATTTTTTTGTGATTTTTTTTGCTCTTTCTGTAGATAGTGAATTACTGTGCTCTAAACTCACATTATATACGACCCCCTTTTCTGAGTAACTTGGATGCTTCAAATTTATGTAGGCATAACTCGGTCAGTTTTTATCGTAATAAAATGAAACTTTTTGTGTTTACTTTGTTTTTGTGTACTGCATCTTTTTCTAAATATAAGTGATAGAACCTGAGGACCATATAAAAATTAATTTTTGTAATTTTTTTGTAAATGGGTCTTTTGGTTCGAAACGCCCGTAAAAACATTCCTTACCTTTTTTAAAACATTTTTTAAATTGGAAGTGCATATCTAAACCGAACGGTTCGGAAATTAGCTATTGGGTCACATAAAGGCTGGACACCCTGTATATATATATATATATATATATATATATATATATATAGGATTATCATTAATAAAAAAATTCAAGGGCTTTGGGGGTTGTCCAGCCTCCTAGGACACCCCCTTGTGTGCGCCACTGATAACTACTATTTAAGTGCCTGTCATTGAGTATGTGAGTTAATGGTTAAGTGTTGATCGTTAAGTGTGAAATCCAAGTATTAGTAAAGGTGAACAACGACTGGGTGGTCGCGCGTCATGAGATTAGTAGTTGATGTAGAATCTGCCAGGATTTGGTGAAGTAAACGACCTTGGAGCTGACCGAACTATCGGGATTCGAGAAGGATCATACAAGGAGCTTCAACTCCAGATAAGTAATTTCAATAATTTAGTACATCCGATTAATGGTCAGGATTTCATATTGCTCCCAGAGTTAAGTTATAAAATTGTTTGCCTCGTAAAGTGCTAAAGATAGAATAAAAGTAGCTATTTTTGTGGTCATGTCTGCTTCTTCCTCGAACCCTCTCAGATCCGTGACCTTCGGGCCGTTACAAAGTTTGTAAGAAAATTATTAATACGAGAATTTATAGAAAGAAGGACAGATAAAAGAAAACAAGGACAATAGTAGTAAAAAAATCAAATATTTCTTACAAAAATGCTTAATTCTCCCCCTCTCCCCAGTTTCTATTTTCAGCAAATTTCTTTTGAAAGCACAAATATTCAACTGTTACGTACAATTTCTTGAAATTATTCAGCTGATTTTTTTACTTAGTCAAAGTTCCATAATAAAAAATACTGACCTTGTTTTTAGAGTAGTCCAGTCGAAAGTTCGTGGAGGCCGATGTTTAAGCCTTTAGTTTTAAGTATGAAGCTTGATTTCTCTTAAAATATTCGAATAATGGAGGTTACCCCATGTTAATTCTAGTTAAATCTCCAAGTCCTCAAGTGGTGTAGAGGCTGTAAGAGAGGAGAAAGGGTATTTCCTCGTCACTTAAATGATGTTTATTATTAGGATGTCATTCTCTGATAACTCCGATGTGTCTGCAGTGTGATATTATTAAAGCTAAATAAAACTTGACACAACGCTTAATAGGCCTTCCAGATTATTTAATATCATAACATTTTTGATTGATCAAATATTGCCTCCTCAGATTCAAATAGATTTAAAATTTTTTAAAAAAAGGAATCTTTCGTAGTCTTGATGACACGAGGAATTTTTTAATGTGACCAAAAAAACTCTAAATTCTGTTTTCTTAGTTCCCTCAAGATAATATAGTGAAAAAAATCACAGCGAAAAAGTTTTTCTTTTCTTAATTTTCCGAAATGATAGAGTTTTATCATGGATTTAGAAAAGAAAAAAAAAAAAAAAAAAACCTTTTTGTGTGAGATGTTAAGCGCATAACTTGCATCTTTTTCTTACCAAGTAAAAGATCATACATCATTTCACGCCTATCAAAAAAGAAGAATAATTTATACTATATCCCCATTTTGTCACAATTACAGATGGTTACATCTATTTATTTATATACGAGTATATCCATCATAAGCTTTGAGTTGAGAATGGTGATTTATATGCATATATATAATAGAGAAAGAAAGAAAAATGAGCAATTTGTCCCTTAAAAAATTTATACATTTAGTAGTTATTCGAGTGAAAATATTATTTACTGTTAAAAATACCGCGGAGTTAAGAAAAAAAATCAGATTAATGATAATGAAGTAATTATGATCATTAAAAAATATTTCATGTCTTTATTGAATAATGAGCTTTTGATCTCTTCAAATGCACAAGTATTTTTTATTTTTTGCATTATATTTTACTCATAAATAATGCTTCTAAGAATTTGAATTAAGAGTAGACGTGTAAAGTAACTGACATACGCAATTTAAGTTATTTTACACGTTTTTGATGGAATTTTCCATAATTTCACGTGATAAATTATTTGAAGATCAGTGGAAGAAAAAAGATCATGTCATCCATCTTTTTTATATTTGTTTGGAAAAGTCAATATTTTACGTGCAAACAAACACTAATTAAGGATAAAGAAAAATAAATTATAGAAAATTCTTTATTCTGGGTGATTTGCTACCACACCGCCAAACTTGCAGGTTGTGTTGGGACAGAGCCGCCTTAAGACTCTTTGAGGCCCTGGGCCGAGAGAAAAGTTTTTTTGAGGTCCTGGGCCCTTATGCAAAAGTAGGCCCTACCTAAGATCTTTAAAAGTAGACAGTATGACAGTTGACAGTAGACAGCATGTATTATCAAATACTCGTTCAGGTGGTAATTTTATAGAAATAAATGTGCACGACTCACAATCTTAAAAGCCTAGGCAAAAAACGACTCGACCGATGGCCTCATTTCGACTCAATGAGTTGAATGATTGTTTACTGTATTGTATTAGGCCTAGACCAAGGCATAGACAACGGTCATCACATTATAATGCAGTCCTTCCACTTTTGCCAGTTGACACAAAGTTTGAAATTCCCTTTTTTTCGGAGAATAGGTACAGGAATATTATTTGACCAATAAAATGATCTGGATTAGGGTCTTATTAAGGCAAAGTTGAGAACAAAACGAGTCCCCCCTTAGGACGAGGCCCTGGGCCCGGGCCCAGTTTGCCCCTGCCTTAAGACGTCCCTGTGTAGGGGTTACAGAGACGACTCGGAATCGCACAGGAAAGCAGGGTTGCAAATGCCGTAGTAGCGAGCTATGGTGCAAAGACGCAGAGAAAAACAAGAAACAGCTTCACATTAATTGGGCAGAAAATTTTTTATTGAAAGGTTGTACTACAACAGGTGTTCGAAATTACGATTAGAAGTTGTCTGGCAGGCCTAACTGCGGCACTGCATGGAATTCTTTACGTTCTGGAAGATTCCTCCCAGCAGTCTAGTGGTATATACCGCTGAGCGGAAGGTTTTCTGAACACTGGTATTGATGGAAGTTGTTATTTGGGATCCGATCCCCGAGGTAGTAGGAGGAACTCGTATTCAAAGGTGGAATTGGTCGACATGCTGATCGTGTATGGAGCAGCGGACTGTCCACCATACCTCAATGTAACCTTTGGACAGTGGTAGATAGGTCGTGATGGCCCAGTTAATTGGCCAATCAAATCACCGGACCTATCATATATGGACTTCTTTTGGGGTCATTTGAAGAGTTTGGTGTACGAGACACCCATTCCTTCAGTTGAAGACTTCATCGCTCGAAGTTCTGTAGCTACCGGTAGGACACGTGGTATGCCGGGAACCTTCCAAAAAAAAATCAGAATTCCATGCAGCGCCACAGTCAGGCCTGCCAGACGACTTCTAGTCATAATTTCGAATACCTGTTGTAGTACAACCTTTCAATAAAACGTTTTATGTCCCTTTAATGTGTTGCTGTTCTCATGTTTTTCTCTGCTTTGCACCATAGCTCGCTACAATGGCACTTGCGATCCTGCATTCCTATGTGATTCCGAGTTGTCACTGTAACCCCTACACACTTTGCAAGTTTGTCGGTCTGGTAGCGAATTACCCTGCATAGAGAAAATATATATATGACCTTGAACGAAAGCATACAAATTGAATATAGGCTAATTTCCCCAATACACGAATTAAAAACATTCTTTATACTTTTATAATATGTATATTTTAAGATTATCATACAGTATAAAATCATGTTATTATGTTTACTGTGATCTGATTGTATTTTATTAACGTCGCTCTTCGAAACTGCTCGAGAGCTAATAGCGAAGGACTTTGTAATTTTGAACTTCGGGCAAATGACGAGGACGACTCTTGAGCTGCCCCCCCCCCTTTTAAAATTTTGCACCTTGCTAAAGTAAGGATTTGGAGTCACGACAAATTTAGCGTATATCAGGCCCTCTGACGGCATGCCTTTAGTAGCACTAAAATTTAAACCAACGACTCGAGGATGGCGACCATAAGTTCACAACCATGACAACACGGCTGCCATAGTCACACACTTATATGAAAAATCTTAAAGTTATAAAATACCAATAAAATAAGTAACGTAAAATATTCCTTATTGAAATTCTTATATCAGATCCATATGTTGTCTTCCTGAGTGTTTTGATTTTAAATACGTTTTAATGGTAAAAGTTACACGAGAAAAACCTTTGCCAGTAACTCCTTGCTCTTTGCTCCTCCTAGTAAATTATGTTAAACACAAATTCAAACGATTTAACATTTAAAAGTTGGTGCTTTTCCAGAGAAAAATAGGAGGAGGAAGATGGACTGTCTCTGAATTGCTTGGCATCGCAAATGTACCGTAACCGAAGTAAATTAGATAAAAAAAATTTTTTTAAAAAATTGTGGTACAGTATAAGTGTGTCAGGGGTGGGCAGATTTTTACATGGTACGGTCTACTTCTAATTTTTACAAGTTGTTGGAGTCCATCCAGTGGCGTAGGTGTGGTGAGCTAAAATGTCAAGAATATTTATATTATGACAATAATAAATACAGAATATGTACAGTATGTACATAATATGTACAGTATGTACAGAATATGTACAGTATCTGTACAGCATATGTACAGTATATGTACAGTATCTGTACAGAATATGTACAGAATATATGTACAGTTATGTTCCTACATAACTACAGCAACAACAAAAAATTGCGCTTTAAACCCCGTTTAAAGCAAAAAGCTACAAATATAATAATAATACCTACAAGTTTAATATAGAATTATGTCTTTATTATAAAACAATTCAAAATACATTAAAAAATAAAGCACTTTTATTTAAAGTTAGTTCTCGTAGTTATAGTCAGCAGAGAAGATTTGGTCTATACACTGTCCGGAAATCTTGAATATTTCGGTACATTATTACTAACTGCTAATCTTGCACTGTATTCTAAGTGGTCGTCTGTGAAAAGGGAACAGTATGTTGTCTTAATTATTTTCATCAATGAAAATGCAGACTCTCACAGGTAGGTCAGTCACGTCGATTGTGAAAAGTCAATTCTTCAGTCTAGCTGGCGCCGCTGTTCCATCAATTTGATTGTTTAGTATAATCGTCTTAGAGCTCTTAGTAAAGGCGATCACCCCAAAATGCCCTGGCGATTCCCCCTGTCGATCGCGATCGACTTAATGTCCACCCCTGGTATATGTACTGCCGAGTTTTAAGGGTTAACGTTCAAAATCCACTTTTAAAAATCCATGAAAGTTTGGCAAATGAAGGCTTTTTGTGTACTTACTTTTTTCTTTCGTAAGAAACATTAAAATAATTAAATTTTTTTAAAAAAATGTAGAGTGTATGTTAAAGTAAGTATGTCAAAATTTTTTGGTTTAGTTAAAAAAATATAAATAAATAAATAAAAACCTATGTTATTGTAACAATTATCATACTTACTTAAATATAGTTTTATTCATATTCTTTGCCAGTGCTGATTTAAGTTCATTTCGGGCCCTGGGCGCAGAAGATCTACGGGCCCCATTAACACTGGCGGATCGAAATTTATTACCAGAAAACTTGGTTAAGTTCAGCTTATCCTGGCCCTTTCGTGCCCTTCAAGGTCCCGGACCCCTGGCGTCCGCCCCCAGCGCCCAATAGATAATCCAACACTGTTCTTAGCTAAGATAGTTCATTATTCAATTTAACATTCTGTGTTGATAGATTTAATTAATCTACTCAAAATCTGTACTAAACAGTTTAAGGTAACGTCTCCAAACTGTGGGGTGCTCCCACCCTAGGGGAGGGCGTTATAACCCTACGTGGGGGGGGGGTGAGAGCACATAAAAACTCGGAAATAAAATATTAAAAAAATTAGCAATTCACTGAAATGAAGCAAAACAAAATACATTCAGACACATTTACCCACTGATATAATACATTTATAATGTATCAGTACTTCAATGCATTTGATAATTAATTTATTAATACTAAATTAAGAACAAGTTTAGTAATTACTAGTGACTTTCATGTTCTTGTCATATACAAAATTTAATATTTATCTTCGTAATTTGTACGGTTTATAATTAAAAACCTATTGTAGCTTTAGAGTCATAGTACATTATTGTACGGAGAGGGGGGGGGATGGAAATTATGATTGAAAATTGAGTGGCAAACAATGAAAGCTTGAGAAGCACTGGCTTAAGGTAATTATTATTCATGTTCTTGTTCCTCTTTTGATTCATTTGAATACGAAGAAAATTTCTTAACAAATTATCAGAAAATTCAACAAAAATTATTGTCTGTGACAGGATTTATCTGACTAATTCATTCTGAGGTTAACATCGTTAGAATGAAAACCTTTTTCCTGAAATTAATAACAAAAATTCCAGATCAAATTTCTTCTTACGAAGTGATGACAGTCAAGTGTAGATTGTGCAAATGAATACTAATAAACTAACTTCTTGAATTAAGAACTAATTACGGGGTGAAATAATGTATCCACTTCTTTCATGTTCATTTAGCTAAAGAGATGAACAATATTCAGAAAATCCAACAAACCAAATGAATTAAATTACTTGCAATTTTTTTAGAAATAAGTTTGTATAATTAAAATATCAGAAATATTTAAAAGACCTGATAGAATTACAAAACAGCAAAATAATACAATGTTGTTTTTTAATCAATCTTTTATTTTGTGATAAATCAGAAAAATTTAGAGAATACATATATGTATATTATTTTATAAAATGAGTAAAAGAGTATGAACTTCATTGCCTATTATTTGTTGATATAACAAGTAAATTTAAACTAATAAAAATATTCAGTATTCTATAACCAAAGGAATTAATGAATTGGTATTAAAGAAATTAGGAAAATAAAAATAATTCCCTTTTTTGAATAAATTAGAATATTTTATTAAACTTGCAACACACAGATGCCGCGAAGCCAGATACGCTAACTCCGAAGATTCTGTTCCTGAGATACCTTTTATCTTACCCGACGTATTATTTATTTTCAGTCTGAACAAATCACAAACACAAGCTAAAATTAATCTCACTGATTAATCTAATAACTTAATTTATGGTGGGAAGAAAGTTTCTCACGCGATTAAACTTTAAGGATTAAAAATACCTTATCTCTCAGAAATTAACAGGGGTGCTTGTAGGTAATCCACCAGCACTAAAAGTATTCAATGCAGTTGATCACTAGAACCCTTATTCTAACAGAACACTGAATATTAATTTAGTTGTAGTAAGCTCACGAATTATTGACTTATTGCCGCTGCCGTCCCAATATCTCACAAATACTAATTTCCGACTCATTACTTTAATTTTCTTTGCATATTTAACCTTAATTACATATGAACTTTTTTCTGTAAGAAGGTTACTGTTAAGATTTGCAATAACATCAAAGAAAACCGTAGGTTAGTGTTAAGAGGGAAACTTTGCGAGACAATCTGTTAGAAACTGCACAAAATAGAGTATTTTACTTTCAGTCTTGAAAAGCTAAATTTTAAACATTGTTAATTCAGAGTAGTATGTGTTTTTTTATCTTAAAAGATCTTTAATGTCTTTTTTGATATAAACTTTGTACTCTGATAAGTTTCTTAATGAATACATTCCAAATAACGAGTAGTTCATGCGTAAAATTTTACATTGAGAAAGCTTCTTGAAACAATGTAAATACATGCATGAAAATACTTTTTCTTCGAGATATTTTAAAAATTGATTACGTATGGTTTGTAGTAAAATAACATCTTTCTTCATGCCCAGAATTTTAATTATTCAATATTTATCAAATTTTGTTTATTATGCAGGTATTTTAATAATAAGACGATTAAAGTGTGCTTAATAAAGTCAAAGAAAACAGTTTAGAATCCCATAAAGCCAGGTATACGAATATGTGTATAGGGAAATCTATTCAATTCGTGAATTACTTGAAGTTTGACTTTCGTTCAAAAGACTTTTTAGGAATGCATTAGTCCGGAGAAGTGGATGTTTATAAACATGAGGAAAAGTTGAATTATTTTGCATCTTCTATTTAGGACTGATTCCACACTTTTAACTCATGGTCTAAGCAAATGAAACAAAATTGAATATATCTATCAACAATTCGACAAAAAGATTCATTGATCATTGAATATTATATTATTTTGATTTTATATATAGGCTTTTAATTACTGTAGCAAAGTTTTTTAAGCCTTCCTGTGAAACTGGAGCTTACACTTTATTTAAAACTATAGGATTAGATTAGTTTATTAGAAAGCAAAATTGCTTCAATATTTACGTATCAGATTTGGGCGCTTAGATGAACTAAAAAAATAAAATGTATTATAAATTTTACCAAGTTTTAATAATTTACATGGTAAATTTATCTTTACTGTTAAATTTTTGTTCTAGGCAGTCTTTTCAGTAAAGCTACATATATTGTGCTATCTAAGTAAAAACATTTAAAAATTGAATACAAAAATAAAAATCCTATTGAATTACTCAGAGTCATAGAGAACAATATAATCTTATTATAGTAAAAATCTTCAAAGGGCTAAGTGTTTTAATTCTTCGCATAAGGGGAAATAAGTCAAATATTCATAAAAAATTAAGGAATTTTCAAATATTTCTTTATAAAAACGTAAAAAAAAAAAAAAAAAATCAACAAAGAAAATACATTATTTTAAATAGTATATAATAGTTAAATTTACATTTTTTGCTTAGTAACATTTACATAGTGAAAAGGAACAAAAAAGAAAGAAATGAAAATAAAGATAAAAAAAAGGAATAAATTCAATATTAAGCTTTAACATTTGAGTGAAAAATATTTAAAGGTAAAATAAACTGTAAAATGATATATCATTACCTCTAATACGTGGCGCTTATCAGGTTTTTAGGCAGTTACAGTTCACTGGCACTCTTTCAAAAATTGAACGAATTAAAATGTACTAATTTATATTATTAATCACTATGATCAGTATGATTTCAAATCCTCACCGTATCTAAGGGTCAATGCCTATGAAAGTAGAAAATACCTTCAAAGTTTCTTGAAGTCTTTCCTCATCTATCTTTTTTCGTACCCTTTGTTTGTTGCTAAAAAGAAAAGAAAAAGGAATTGGTGAAGGAATGGAAAGGAAATGGTTTGCAGATTTTCTACAGCTGCTGAGAACATCATTAACCCAGTTAAGGACAGTAAAACTTTTGTCAGCTGGATGCAACTAGAACTGAAGCGACAAACCTGAACTTTGACATTGGGATTTCTTCAGTATGAAGCCGTGAGTCATCTCATGAAATCAAATGAAAATGATAGAAGCTCAGAAATCTTAAGCTATGCGTTTCATTAACACTTTCATGCCCTGAATTTTTGAGAAAAATAATGCACTAGAGCGAAATAATTACAAGTATTTTAGACCTCATAAAGCTATAATTATTGAACAAAAAAAAGCTGGTACATACTAATAATATTAAACACTTTTCTCAAATAAAGGGTGTCCAAAATTTAAAAAAATATAGGTGGTGCATATTTTGTACCATCACGCTTCAAGCAGCATCATAGTTCTGGAAACATGATTTTCCCTCTCTAGGCACAATGGTGGTTTTAGCTAGTTATTTTGTAGTTGGAAAATAAATAAATACACATCATATTCATCTTACACTGTTATTCAGGCATGTCAAACTCATTTGATATCACGGGCCACATGAACTATTTTATGTTAAGTTGAAAGCCGCATGTTTTTTTCAATGTTCAAAAATTTATAAAACAGGATTTTTAGTATGATTATTTTCTATATTTAGATAACTTAATGTGAATTATATATTATTCATACATCATCATTTAATATTTTATTTTATTTTTTACACTACACATTTTCATAATAAAAAACAAAAATAAAAGTTACGAAAGTTATAATACGAAGAATTATATTTTTAGAAGATTAGTTAGAAGATTTTTAGAAGATGGTTGAAATCCTTTTTTTTTCTCAAGGAAAGTCATCAAAATTTGATTGAACATATTGAGCTGATGTCAGTTTTAAAAAATGATGATAAATGTTGATCATTTAATCTTGACCTTTCTGAATGTCTGTTATTTTTCATAAAAGAAAAAAGTTTTCGCATAAATTAATGCTTCCAAACATAGCCGTTTATTATATGCGTAAAAAATAATAACATTTTAAAAAACCGATCTACAAAAGAATATGTGTAAAAATCTAGAGTTTCAACTTCCAAACATTTTTGCTTCATCAAAAAATCACAGTATTTTTCAATAAATTCCATTTGTAAGATTTTATCAACAATTTCAATATTGATAGATATACGTGAATTTAATAAACGAAATTTTTATTCAAAGTTCTTAAAATCAAAAAATATTCGATCGAATTCCATTTCTAACAACTTAATTTGGTAAGAATATTCTGTAAAATTTAATTTAAGTGATTTAATCAATAGATTTTGAAAGATTTCAAAGTGAAGCAGGTTTTTTTCTTTCTGCTTGTAATAATTTGTCTGTAATAATTTTTGCTTGAAAACGTTAATATTATCACATAGCATTGTAACAAAATGCTTTTTGCTTTGAAGCTTAAGTTAAGTTGACTTGTAATATTAACTGAGAAAGACGGGGCCTTACCCAATATTCATCTTTTAATTCAGTACATTCATAATTTTTTTTGTTTCCAAGATAATGATGATTTCATCCAGCAATGTAAAAAATCGTTTAAACACTTTATGACTCGAAATCCATTGAGCTTTCGTATAATATGATTAACCGATATAAATTCGCATTCTATATCTTCCAGATATGAAGCAAATCGACAATGTTAAATTCTACGTGTTGGAATATAGTTCACAATTTTACTGACTATTTTAAAACATGTCCAATATCCAAGTACATGCTCAAGAACAGTTCTTGCTTTGGAATAATACAGTGAAAATGTTTAAAATTATTATTACCATGCTGTTTGTAATATTGGTCAGGGTAGATGCCCTATCAGTTGCAAGACAAACCAACTTTTTCATCAAAAATATGTATTATTTATAATACGCGACTCTCCGACTCGACTATAATTCTCAATTTCTTTATCACCTCTCTTGATTACAGAATTTCGACTTAAACTTACATTTCTAAAATTTTCTTATGTGTCCTGGACATAATACCGGTTTATTTCCGAATCTAAACCACCATCGATTCTAAGCCGCATCCCAAATTCTCAACAAGTTTTTGTAAAAAATGAAAAATAGTGTGAAATGGTTTATCAATATAAAATTTTACGAAATTTAAATAAATTTAAAATGGGAACTACTAAGAAATGAATAATTAATGATTTTTTGGTTTTGTAAACTTTTAATTACCAACTTTTCCCTTCGATTCTAAGCCGCTTCCGATTTTTAGTAGCATTGGAGAATAAAGTGGCCTATGTTCGAGAAAATACGGTAATTCCTCGGCTGTAATTAAATATTTTCTAATAAATTCTTAAGTAAATGGTTTCAATTTGTGCTTGTGATTAAAAGTGATAATATATAGCTAGTTTTTACTGCAGTTTTATTGTCTTTGACAAATTTAGGTGGCCGTGGTAGCCTAGAGGTCAAGATAACTGCCTCGAGTCATGAGTTCGAGCCTTGTACCACTGATGATCCACCATGCAAAGGGGGCCGATGAACGTAAAAAATGTCAAAGCTAAGACCTCCTCCTGTTTGTGTAGTGTGGAAGTTAGGAAAGGAAGGGTGACAGCTCAGGTGTCGTCCTCGTCACTTAACCATGGTCCACTTCCAAACGCTCTCGAGTAACTGAATAGTGTGACATTAATATTCACTCTTACTCACTCTCAACAAATCTAGTGAATACATTTTTTTCATTTTTAAAGAGTCAGTTTCAATTCCAATAAATCATTTTCACAAGGTTTCGTAACATATTGGTCATAGTTTGTTTTCTGTCTTGTGTCAAGTGCCACTTAAATTTATATCCCTTAGCAACTGAATTACGGTTTTTCTTTACATATCAGGCACAATATTTTATTCTTGTTTTGGGTATAAAAATATTGCAATTCCCATTTTTTTAGAAAATTACGATGTTCACCTTCAGTCCATTTTTTCTTACTTTCTGTCTTTGTTCTTGAAGTTTGATTATATTTTTATTAAATAACTTTTTAGTTTAATATGAATAAAAACCAAAACCCACTTTCCCTCACAAACGATTGAGTAAACACTGCACTTTGTCTTGGTCATCTTGAGGTTTTTTTTTAACATTTATAAACCCCGTGCACCACGCAATGTATAATACGGGGGCATACAACACAGACAGAATAAAGAATTTCAACACAAACATCCATGCATCCATGGATCTCCGGGATTCGAACCCAGTCCGTACGGCACCGCAGTCAGCTTCACTGACCACTATACCGGATGGGCGGCTATCTTGAGGTTTTAAATTTAAAAAAAAAACTGCAACTGCTTCTGATGTCACGTTATTCGATTCTCGCTGATTGGACATTTTGAAGAGAAAATAAAGGCGCACACACAATGAATCGTAAAGCTATCTATGCAAATAATATTCATAAATGCATTTAAAAATTTGCTAAAAAATAATTTTTTTATAAAATTAAATGAAAAAAAATTAGTAAAGTATTAAAAATAATTTACATTTAAAGGCTATTTCTATAATTAAATAGATTTTTTTTGAAATCAAGAATAGGTAACAGGTTAATATGTTGTAAATTTTTAAAAGGTTTACCAAAAAAAAAAAAAATCAAAATGAAAAAATCCTTAAAGATTGACATTTAAAATTTTGTAAAATTTCTTCTCGGGCCGCAACCTATGTATAGGCGGGCTGCATGTGGCCCGCGGGCCGCGTGTTTGACATGTCTGCAGTTATTCATCCATATAATAAAACATTTTCAGTTTTTCCTAATTTAATTTTGTAAGTTTAATTTTAGTTTAGTCCTAATTTACCTAATGTTAGTTTTAATTTTAAATATTTTATTATATACATTATTTTATTTTACCTAGTTTTTATTTAGTCAACATATATAATAAATGTATTAGTTGTATTTATTTTTTCCTGGAGACGAGCTATAGCTCATTCAGGACATTTGTATAATTTTGTATGTACTATTACTATGTACTAAATTTTATTATTGTTTTAAAAAATGTAACTTACAATAAACTTATTTAATACAATAAACGTGTCTATTATTGAGAACAAATAAGAGAAATGCATTTTGTATTTTTAAAGAAGATGGTCTTCAATAGCGTAGTGGTAAATTTTTTGGACTCTGATATTTTCAAACAAGCAATACACATGTGGTGTACTAATTTTTGTAATATTGATTTATTTAGTTACATAATATATGTACATACCTGATTTGTATCAAATAAAACAAAAATCACTTTCATTCACTCTTAAAAATACACCTCCAGAACTTCCAAAAAATACCACTCAACTAAATCACAACTGATCAAAGAATGAACTACTGCATAAGCCCATTGCACACAATGAGCTTCTGACATCTTTTGGAAACTTGAGTAACTTCTAGGAGTTGATCTCTGTGGTGGTTTAGAGAATATACCATCTAGCATCAATTTCTGAGGCTTTCAAATAAGTGGTAAGTTTTATGTACCACCACACAATAAACAAACAAGAATGGGTGGTACAACATATGTACGACGAAGCAAGAAAGAGTTAAGGGACAGCAGAATAGATAATCACATAATTTTCATTCCACTCAGAAGGTTACTTAGATTTTAACCACGAAATTTATCTCAATAACGTATAAAAATAGATTCGTTAAAGAAAACTCAAGAAGAAAAGAAAAACAATATTATGAAAATCCATATTACAAATTCTATTAAAATTCAAAAATCACAATAAGAAAGCATACACATTTAGTTATTTATTTTATATTAAAATATTTACTAATATACTTATATATTTATTTGCTATCTTTCATCATTTCTTTTAAATTATGAAGAAAAAATAAATAAAATAACAAGAATTCTAAAAATTAATGTTCTATACTTCATAATTTTTTCTTATAGCAGAATTAACCTCTCAGAGAAACGTTAAAAAATTGTCTTTGAAATTAATTTGAGTAAGGGCTTACTTCTTACTGTATGGAGTATTGCACGATCCTTGCAAAGTCAACATTCTTTTGGTGTATTTTATTATGCATTCTAATCTCTCGTGAATAAACAATAATGTATTATTTTACTTTTCATCACTACAAAGTAAATGCCTTTTCACTTTAGCCACATTCAACTCATATTTATGGATTTAAGTAAAGTGTATGACAGAAACTTTAAGTTCATCACGTCAAAATACAGAATGATTACAATTCTTCGTGATACTGCTTTTAACTCTGAGTATATTTCTTTGATGGACGTATTATTTGTTTAAAGTGCAGTTACAGAAAACACTTCTGTAATTGCATTTCAGTATATCAGAATGCATTTTGAAATAGACTGCTAAATTAAAGAAAGCAAAATAGAATGGAATATTTTCATAAAATGTTTCATACAATTGTAGAATCTAAGAATTTTGTTTAGAATGCTCAATGAAGTTACAACGTTACTTTTATCCGATGTCTTTCAAAGGAATTTCATTAAAAAGGGAATTTTTTGCTAAATGCAATGTAACAAAACTAAATGTATTCATATTTGAATAAACGTATCAGTTAATGACGCTTTATTATTGCTTGAGAGTAAGATGCAGAAAGGAACTGAAGCAGACCAATTGCACAATTTCTTATCACACACTTCCTGTTTTTTTCTTTCTTTCTTTTTCTTAAAAAAAACCTCCTTTAAAAGAATAATTTAATTTTAAATAGAAATCAATACATGTTTAAAATTTTGATCAATAGCTAACTCTGAAAATCAAAATATTGTCATACACGAAAATTAAAGCATTGTCATACATGAAACTCAAAACATAATCATACACGAAAATTAAGCATAATAATACATAAAAAAAATTAAAAATAGGCGTACTTGAAAATTAGAAAAAGTAATCTCATACATGTACTTACCACCTATAAGTTTCTATTCGAAGATAGACTTTTTAAAAATGATTTTTGCAGTAAAATTAAATCACACTTGTAGGTTTTATGAATGAAAAGAAAAAGAAAATATATATATAATTAACCTAAGAAAGTAACAATTAAATTTCTAAAAATATTATCTTAGTGTACACTTTAAATGTTTCTTTTTTTTTTGTTTTTGCAATGGATAAGAGTTTTATATATTTCCTCGTAATAATAATTTAAATTATTTTTAATTTACAATTATAGAGAAAATTGAAACCATGCATTAAAGTAATTCAAGTTAAAATTATATTTTTTTGAAACAAATAGAGATATTCACAATTTTAAAAGTTTTTCAATACTAATCGACATTTTGGTTTAGTTAATTAAAATTTTCATTTTTATGTAATTTTCCTTTTTACTTTGCAATAATCAGACATATTGTGTATTACTATATAAATTCATTATTAAATACAAGTTTTTGTTTTAAATACGTCGATTCTTAAATATTTTACAAAACATTTAAAAGCATTTTCATATTCTTGTATCGTACGTGTAAAATATCGATCTTTATCGGTTAGAAGATGCATGCGATAAAACGCATTGATTTTACATCCTGCGATTTTATTCAACCATTATAACAACACATAACATTGATCGTCTCTTGCAGAACATAACGTCACCATTTACTGAAGATCGGATTACATACTGTAGTCGCTATTCTGTCATGTCTACTGGAAAAGATTGTCAAATATTCACACATTCAGCAACCCTGAGTGATTGTCTATATTTATTGTGAGTTGAAGGATCCCAGAGAATGTGCACTGCATTTAGTTAGAAGTGTTAAGTCATGTCACATTTACAAATGGTAAATTTAATGAGAGATTTATATATACGAGATTACATCTATCGAAATCTATATATATTTACACTTCTTAATTCCGGATTACATCGACTGAATCAGAATATAGAATTAAATGGGCTTAAAAGTTACTCTTAATAAGCTTAAAGTTTAAGTGTATTAAAAAACTAAGGCCTAGAGCAGGGGTGGTCAACCCCAATGACCTTGTCCTCTTCGGAAAAACATTATAATCAAGAGGCTGCATATAAAAATATACATCTCTATCTTATATTTGGACCCATTACAAGCATTTATTGGAGTAAAAATTTAAAACGGAATGAATTATTATTGTTATTTTCATTCTTTTTCATGCATGCAAACATAGATAATTTAATAATGATATGCAATGATCAAATATAACTAGCTCTAGCAATAGGGAGCATGATAAAGTTACAAAAATCAAACATGATGCTGCGAGGGGTCACTGCAATGCAATACTGTTCACTTCTAAGTATGTATAAAAACAGAAGTAAAACGTAATAAAAACAGTTATGTAATATATTTGTTACAAAACACTACATTAAAAACAAAAATATTGCACAAAATAAACTTATTTTGTAAAGGTGTAATGAATCTCGTGGACCGCAAAATTATTCAAGGTGGGCCAGGCCGCATGCGGCCCCCGGGCCACGGGTTGGTTATCCTTGGCCTATAATTTGTTTATTATCATTCGATAGAGATTTGATCATCAGAAGTAATAATTTTAAATATTGACAACACTATATCAGAACTTTGTGCTTACAATTGAATTAAATATTTATTATTGAAGAAAAATATCGTATATTTATACATTAGTTGGGGAAAAATCTCTATTTTTGAAAATTGAATAATAATTTGAATATAATTTTTCTTTTCAAAAAAGATTTTCTCTGTTAGACCGACTGGAAAAAAGGAAAGATTCTCCTTCAAATACATAGGAGAGAGAAACATTTTAATCTCTATCTAATAATTTTTAACTCAGTTTCAGTATTGGTAGGAGTCCTATTTGTGTAAAGTTGTGTTTAAAGGGAAGGAGCAAAAATTCAAACTCGAATTGAAGTTCTATCTCTCATTTCTACAACTTTCTTTGTCCGATTACATAAGGATGAACTAAAAGTGAGATAATTTGTCCCTAAAATAATGCAAATATCAGGGCTAAAGCCTCTGGGTTCAGATAACAAGCCGTCTTATGCACAAGTTGTTAAAAGAAATATTTTTTTTTAAATTAAAGAAGTATTATTTGCAATTTATATTAAAAAAACTTCAATATAATATGTAGAAATATGGATTTGCTGAATATGTGAAAACAATGGATATAAAAATTCTAAACTAAAATAAGACTGTAACTCTATTAGTTACGCAAGAAGTAAAAATTGATTTCAATTAACACTTCAACATTGATAAAAATACTCGAAAAATCCTATGCAAATTTCAAGTAATTACTTCACTTGCATAAATTGTCAAATCTTATAATGAAAAAATAATAAATGAGTAAAAATGTGAAATAATCAATGGAATTCTATGATCTTATCAATTTTTATGATTTTTTCCACCCTGTTCCTATTTAATTTTCAAAATACTTTTTTTCTGTTTTTTTTCCTAGGAATATTTTCTAGATGGAAAACTTAAAATTACAACTTTTTTTTCATAAAGATAACATTAAAATAATTAAACGAAATCACTACTTCAAAATGATTATTGATTTGTTTTAGCCAACAATGCTTATGTAGATTAACCCTTCAATTGGGGGCAGGGTAGAAATCGTGTTGAACTTTTTCTATTCAATTTTGAAGGTCATGATGCTATCGAATTGCATGTAATTTAAAGAATATTTAATACAATTACTATAATTGTTATGAATATGAAATAAAAACAGTCCAATATTTTATTCGAAATTTTTTTAATGATTGTTCACGTTTGGATGGTCAAGTCCTTCAATGATACACATTTATACATCAAATACTTCAAGACACAGTATGAAGAAACATACATCAATAAATAGTTATACTTCATCAGATTGATAATGACTGATTCAAATAATTGATTAAATATACAAGATTTACTAAATAGGATAAGTACAAATTGAATGTTATTAATGTGATTAAAATGCACAATGAGAGAAGTGCACCAGTTTTCGCAATGTATTTCACGAGTAATTACACCAGATGTTTGACTAAATATTGTCTTAGTATTCCCTAAAGGCAATGAAAAAAATTCATATTTTGTTTGAAAAATATCTACCTTTTCTCTCTTTCTTTAAAGAAATATTTATTTTTCTAAATAATGTTCAAGACATTAGAGTTCTTTCTTTGATAACACTGAAGATGAAGATTATTTGTCGTAGTGATGTTTAATTTTAATTTTTTGGCATGAAGTGATCTGCTACAAAAGTTTTGAAATACAACGTGATTGATAACTAATAATGGAAAGTAAGATATGGTTTATATTATTTGAATTAATGTTTCCTGTATTTATATAAAGGCTGCTGACGAAAGGCTCCTTGACTAACTTCCACACACCACAACAAAATGGTTTTGTGGCCCTGTTGAATTTATGTAACTCATAGTAACCCTAATTAGACTGGACTCTGTTATTTTTGTCGTCTTAAAATTCGTATGCACGAACGTTTTACTTCCAATACAATTTTTAATTTTAACCACTGCGTTGTCACCGCCATCCTTTCTCAAAAGAGCAATGTACATTCAGTAAATAGTAATTTGTTATTTATCTTCATTCTCCTTCCCTTTCTTAGAATCATCCTCTCCTTCTTTCCATTCTTCTAAAAGGACTTTCTCACACACTTCTTTTTTTTCTTTCATAGATCCGGCAACTAACATCCTATTGACAAAAAAAAAAAAAAAGCTTCATATTTTAGGGAAATATTTGTACTATCTTAAAGTAAGAGACGAACACCTTTTTCTAAAAAAGTTCAAAAACAGGTTCATTTTTGAAACCAGGGAGGAAAAAAGTCCTTTTTCCGTATTCCTCTTTTTACGCATCAGAATAAAAATTCGTAGAAAATCAACTAGTTTTTGCGAAGATTAATCTGTGGAAAATTCTTTCGAAAAAAAGGCTTTTGTCCCACAAGATCCTTTTTCGGAGAGATATCAAGTTCATCCTTAAAGAAAGAGGATCGGAAAGTTGAGCGCCCCCTACCTTAAATTTCTAACCAATGTGACAGCGCGAAGAGCACGTGGCTTTCATTCGGCTTGAGCCATGCTGAGAAGACAGCTTCCACAGTGGTGAGTCTATATTCGGAATTGTAAGCGGGACAAGATTCCAAGTTCGCGCTTCTAATCCAAGTTAGAGACGAAACCAATAACGATTTATGAATGGATGTTGCTCCGGGTGCGATTTTGTTGCTCCTTTCTACTGTTATTGGTAAGTGCAAGATTAATTATGGATTCTTTCGAAAATTGCCGATAATTGTGACATTATTGGTGAAACAATACTTCATGGGACCTTCAGCAACAGATTGTATCCGCGCACACAGGAAGTTATTATATTGCATCGCATTTCTGTTCGTAATCTTGAGAAATATCAAATATCATATAGATTTGTTCCTAGATATTACTACTTGATAGTTATGTTTTTAAGAAACAAGAAACAGTTTTATGTTACGGGATTTTTTTAACCGGAGAAAAATGTGTATGTATTTGGTACTTCAACCAGTTGAACCGAAAACTTTCTGAGGTTAGGAAACAATAATTCCTGCTGCCAATTAATTTCAAAATAATGAATTAAGGTCTTACTGACTCAAAAAAATTAAATTTCATGCTAGTTGTGACATTGTGCAAATTTAGAAGTATTAAAACTCTAGCACGGATATATTCTGAGTAACTTTTAAAACAAGCAATATTTTATAACTCGTAAAGACTACGGGCCATAATAATTTTAATTTCCTTAAATAAGGCCTTTAGATATTTACAATTTTAAGACCTGTTCTTCATTTTGTAACTATAAAGTGAAACGAATTTTGATTAAATGTTGGAGAAATAAAAAATATGAGCCTCAAAAATCTAAAAAATTCTTCATAAATACAATCGTTTTAATTTACAGAGTCATTTTAATTTAATAGAAATTTACTCGTTACATAAGCTTTTGCATTTGTGAGAAAATATTGTTTATATTAATCCTTACATTTACTTTTATATTTTCCAAAACACTAAAAATATTTTATTTACAAATAAATGAAAATCATAAATCTTAGCAAACTTTCTATTACTTGTAAGTTTAATTATACTCATAATTACACTTAATATTAAAAAGTAATTATTGTGATATACTTTTCAATGAACTATAAAAGCAAAGGTATCTCTTATATATGAGACAGCCCATGTTTGAAAAAACTGAAAGAACCCTGTGTGAACTTGGATATTCTGTCTGGCATCATCCATAAAGGGGAAAATTATTTTCTCTTTTCTGAAAACTCATATTTTAAAAATTCTTCAGCAAAATATCCCGTTTATCTTAGAAATTTATGGAAAGAAATTTTAAAATGTAAAGATACAGAGCGTGAACTTGGTTCTTCACGAACAATTTGTTAGAAGAATTTTAGTATCGGAATTTTTCAAATCAACTAAATTATGTTTGCATTAAAGAAAGTAATCTCATATCGCGTGTATACTAGGTATATATAAACTCTTTCTAAATAAAATATGTACTAACACAAATTATTTGATGAAATTAGAATTTTGAAACTTTTTACCTATAAGCTAACGAAGTTCGTTTCACATTTGACATTTAATTTATATATATATATATATATATTAAAAAACCTTGGAATATATATATGCCACTAATTGGGCAATCGTATTACAAAAACAGAATGCAATATAATATACTATTAAGATAAAAATTTATGCATTTATTTATAATGAAGTTTGATTCATTTGGAAAGTAAATTAATTACACACAAATACATAAACTTTCTTGCTCCGATTTCGACAAATTTGAATGAATTGATACGCTTATATTAATTTATACACAGATTAAATGTTCGCTACATTCAGAAGTTTTAAGTTAATGATAAATATCTGAATATTTCATATCTGAAATATTTTAAAGTCCGAATGATTAATTATATATAAAGCAATTTTAATAAAAAATTCAAATCTACTAATGGGGAAAACCTCACAATGATGAAATGTGTTGGAAAAATCCACTTTAAAAATAATTTTACTGTTTTCAGGTAATTAAAATACTAATTGTGAATTTAACTGATTAACAAAATAATATCCAGCACTAAATTGTTTTTAAAATTTCATCATGTTTCATTGAAACATGTGTAAAATCTTACTCATCAATTATATAAATCCATTGATTTAACGAAATACAGTTTCATCTGCATCATATCGAAAATATACTTTATCATTTTTGTGAGACTCTTCTATATTTTTGTTTTCTTTTCATTATGTTATGATTAATACTTTTATCCTAAATTGCTTTGCTTCTCAAACATTATGTAAATGTATTGCTACATGACTTTAGCCTCGCACGTTTAAATAAAGCAAAATCTGAAATTTTCACTTCTAACATATAGCCCTTTAAATGGAATGAATTAATTGCCTACTGCGTTTTACGGATTTTAGATTCAATCCGTTAAAAAGGTCCGACGATAAAATGCTTCCAAGAATAAAAAGCACTCTTTTGTTTAAAAAAATATTTTTACGCATTTAACTTAGCTAATCAGCGGTAAATATTTTGTTTTACGAGTAATATCTGATATGAGGGTATATTTTTGTTCAAGGTTCCATATCGAAGCAAAATTTTAATCAGTACTCTTCTTGTGATTAGCACAACTAAGCACTTTCTGAGATTAGTGTCAACTGCTTTCCGTGATTAATACCAAATATCAAGTCTCCAAAGCAGCCAAAAAAGAAAGAAAGAAAAAAACAACTCCTCGTTTCCATAATTGGCGACGCACTAAATACCTCATTAATTTACTTAAGTCGTATTGTAAGAAAAGAATAAGATAACCTTTGTATAAACCTTTGTGTTAAAGAATGATGCATGTTATATATTTTGAAGGGGTATAATCTTCGAGACATACTATAGATAACACGTTTAAATTGTAATATGTGTTTAGCATAATAAGTATATACTTATACGCTAATAAATCATAAGTAACAAATGGATGTACAATGTCTTATTTTTGTTAAATAACAATGAGATAAAATTAGGGAAATGGATGATAGACATAATTGAACAATTATCAATTAATAACAACAGATGGATGCATTATTGATTAATAAATTAATAATTGAGATCCCAGAAATCATTGAAGTGATATAGAATCAAATGTTTTTTTTAAATACTGTATTATTTTTTAAAATAAAGATAGTTTAAAAAATAATTTTAGGGAACATAAGTTTTACGTTAATAATACGGTCGTTTTTCCATAGATAAATATTAGTTTATGTATATAGATATGTGTGTGTATGATCCACATAATTTAATATTCACTTTAAAATTTTTCAGAATACAAACATAATAAGGCAGTGATTAGAACAGAAGAAAACTGTATACATAAAATTATGAAAGGTATGACTCTCATGCAAGAATACCGGCATCTACTTTTATGAGAAAGCAAACACTTGCATGAATTTTGTTGTAGCAATCAGCTTTATCACATGGGGATCTTGATGTATTTTTTTACAATATCCTATAAGAAAGGATTTTTAATGTTAATTAGGAATATTGAGCATCCCATTGACGTTTTCTTTAATAATAAAAATATTGCATTTTGAATTGGAATTGTTAGTGTTTGTTTGGTTTTGACTGGCATCACTCTATGTGGAACTACGCAATAGGTTGGTCAAACCTTATCATTCGTTCATAATCAAAACACGAACTGGTTTCTCACAGTTCCATTATACTCCACATAAAGCCCTCTAGTGTGGTATGATTTTGAAGTTACTCTCAGATCAATGCAAAATTCAGTAACCTCGTCTTTGGAAGAAGTGTGGAAAATTAGCGGATAAAGATCATTGGTGTTCTAAATTTACAAAACCGTCCCGTCTATAATTTGTAACGAAGATTTAAATACTTAAAAACATGCACGAAGAGACTTTTAAAAGACAATCAATCAAAATAATCTTATAATTAATATCCATGAATCTTATCTTTGTTCACAAGCTTTTTGTAAGCCACTCACTGACATAACCGAATAGTTATGACGCAGAGGAAGTAAGAGAATTTTTCTTTTTCGTTAAAGGTAAAAGGCAACGAAAAAAGGTGAAAAAAAATATTATATCTTTACCGGCTGGATAGCGTGGTTGGTTTGTCGCTGGCCTTCTGCACCCAAGATTGAGGGTTCAACCCCGGCTGAAGTCGGTGGATTTTTTCATGATGCAGGAAATCGACAGCGGCCATGTCGTATGATTATACTGCATGTAAAAGATCCTAGAGTGTCTGTTTGGCTTGGGTGCTCTCGGGAAAATTAAATCCTAGAACAAGTTCGCATCGTCAAGAGCTTGCGTCAAAATTACTTGCGGAAATTGGTATCGCCTATATGGGACTGCGCTAAAAAGTGATACCAGCTCCCGGGGAATGTACTAGGACTGCAAAGGTTAAAATATCAATATGCAGCCCCATTAAAAATGAATCTTATCAATATTTAATAATAATTTTATGATGTTCATTATGACGCTAGCACATAAATAAAAAGGACAACTCTAAAACGATTACTTGGAAGAAATTTCTGAAGAAATAAGTTTAACAAACTAAGTTTCCCACAAGCAACTAAACTGGATATCCTGGGTAACGAATCTATGAAATATATGATTAGTATATATATATATATTTTTGCTTTAATTTATATTCATGAACAAAGCTGAAAGTACCATAAAGTTCAAAAATATTAAAATGGAATTATTCATTTAAATTGAAAAAATCTTTTTCCACACTAATTTTACATTTAGTTGATAACTAATTCTCCTCACTAAATGGAAAAAAGAGCAAAAACTTTTATAACTTAAAATTACAAAAAAATTTAATTAAGAAAAGTAATTGAAAGATTAAGTGGAAGATTTCGGAAATAAAACAATGTTTAAAACTCTGTCTCATGTTTAAAGGATGTGAACTTATGACTAATATTTTCAGGAGAATGAAATTCCTGTGCACAGGTATCTAAAGCGTAGATCAATTTTTTTTCAAAGTTTTTCAAAAATAATGATATTTAACATTTTTAACAACTGAATATCTTCGTATATTACAATTTGTAATATTCAGAAAGAATTGGATTGTTTTTGGAAGTAGAATTTCTACCCCTGTAATGGTTTTAAAAACTGGACCTTGTGACGGATTCTATCCTCGGAATTTCAACTATTCCTCTTGGGGAAACTATTCTTTAACTGTGATTTTAGTTTAAAAACTGATTCCCGTAGAGATAACTTGATTTTATGCTAATACGAATGCTATTTAAACCCTGGTATTGGGGTGTATGAGGTTAATGGTGAAATATTGAAATAGTAGAAAGTGAATTGTGACCAGGAAGTCGTACGGGTTGAAGCTAATATTCATCTTAGCACCCACTCGGAGTTGTGGAAGGAAATAGAAGAGAGGATTTATTGCCGTTGTTCGAGAAGGAGTTGTATAAGGAACTACGAATAAAGATAGGTCTTTTGAAGGTTAAGGAATAAGTTGTAAATCGTTTATTTAGTGTTAAATTTAAAATAAAAGTAACTATTTTTGAAATCGCACATCTGCTTCTTCTCTGAGGCCTCTCTTATACCTACATCCTCCGGGTTGCAACAACCTGCATTGTTAAAATCAATAAAAGCTTTGGTAGGATATAAGAAATAATCACACTTTCATTTTTTTAGGAGGAGTTGTAAACCGCTGCTGGAGTTAAGGAATAAGTTGTAAATCGTTTATATAGTGTTAAATTTAAAATAAAAGTAACTATTTTTGAAATCGCATTAGGAGTTGTAAACCGCTGCTGAGTTAAGGAATAAGTTGTAAATCGTTTATATAGTGTTAAATTTAAAATAAAAGTAACTATTTTTGAAATCGCATCTGCTTCTTCTTGAGCCCTCTTATACCTACAACTTCCGGGTTGCAACAACCTGCATTGTTAAAATCAATAAAAGCTTTGGGTAGGATATAAGAATAATCATGTCTTCATTTTTAGAGGAGCTAAACCGCCGCTGAGTTAAGAACAAGTTAAATCGTTTTATATAGTGTTAAATTTAAAATAAAAGTAAATTTATTTTGAAATCGCATCTACTTCTTGAGCCCTCTTATAATTTACAACCTCTCCGGGTTGCAATAACCTGCATTGTTAAAACTAATAAAAGCTTCTGTAGGATATAAGAAATAATCATGTCTTCTATTTTAGAGGAGTTGTAAACCGCTGCTGAGTTAAGGAATAAGTTGTAATCATTTATATAGTGTTAAATTTAAAAGTAACTATTTTTAAATCTGCAATACACAGCCACATCTGCTTCTTTCTGAGTCTCTATACCTACAACCTCCGGGTTGCAAATAATCTACATTGTTAAATCACTGTGCCTGGTAGGATATAGTGAAATAATCATACTTTTTTATTTTGTATTCAAAGTTACTGATGGATATTCATTTAAAGATTTGTAGCAAAAGATCAAAGACTTAAAAAATTTAAATTTTAAGTTGACTTGTTGACTCAAAGAGCAATACGTAACTGAACGAAGCATAACAT
>BMAO01028613.1:0-37273 GCA_019973975.1 Trichonephila clavata | reverse complement strand
CTTCACAGTGAATTAGAAGCGATACACCTGTTTTGAAGGCTGTCCATTTTTTGGTTCCCTACCACCATTTAGCCGTGTGACACTTGTATGGAAAGATTTTTGTACGGAAGAAATGCCAAGGAGTGTATTCCCCGTGTTCAAGTGACATGTCGATTTATAGGCCTCCCATATGGCTTATGAGGTGTGGCAACATAGAGGATCTCACTCCAGACAGACTTTTGTCCTTGAAGAACCGATATTGTTTACGGCCCAGGTAGAGGGTTCAGACCCGAGCTCCTGCAAATCAGAAATTATTGGGGGCGCATAAGCGGCCCACTCAGGGATAATTTGGAAGTTGATTTATGGGTGAGTCGCTTTTCCCTTATATAGAGAGAGATAGATAGATAGATAGACAGATAGAGAGAAAGAGTAGAATATTCGAACAAAGCATTTTCTTTCATCGTAAAAAAAAATAATTACAACTAAAAAATAAATTATAACAATTTTACTCATTTAAACTTTAATGTATATGAATGCTCGATCTAGCATTTCTTGAAAATAAAGAAGCTGTATTATTTATACATTGTGTAGTTTCATTTTAAAATAATTTATGCATGTTTAACGCAAGCATGTGCACTCTAAGAATGATTACTTCTCATTTATCAAACCTTTTCTTAAAAAAAAGATGATAAATAAATAAACGCCAGTAAATATTACTAAACTGTAAATCGGAGAATTTTATCAAGATTGTCAAGAAAACACTTCTTCATATTTCAAACTAAACTTAAATGTCTTGAGGCGAAATAATATATAAATAAATATAATCCACTACATACAAAACACCACCACCACATAAAACACTTAAAAAGGTTTTTCTTCTTTCAAGAAACAAAATTGTAATGGCTTTCCTACTTGAAAACTGCCTTGATGGGAGGAAGAAAGGTTGCGTAAGAATAAAAGTGGAGAAATAGAAGGAAAAAAAAGTGAAAGTAATCCTCATACACCAGAACATTTTAAAGAAAGTTTGAATAAAAGTACTTTTGTGACCAATTCAGCAATTTCGAACAGAAAAGATAAATCCATAAAATATTTATGACAGTAAATTATAATCGAAACCAAGATATTTACTCTAATAGTTTCATTCATTCAGAAAAGAAATTGAAGAATTTTTCGCATTGAATGAATGGCAGAAAGCAATCAGTTCTATAGTCTTTGTGAGGAAGTATGTTGGGAGTCATTATAAAAGAATCAGCATAAGATAATGTTTAATATGAGTAAGTTAATTTTCAGCACGGGGGGTTTTAAATCTTCAGACTCAAATATCTATATATATATATATATATATATATATATATATATATATATATATATATATATATATATATATATATATATAGAAAAAAAGTAACTCTCATCTCAATATCTCTAGAACAATTAGACCTACAGACTTGAAATTTTTGGTAGACGTGTTCCTTTCATGGAGTAGAGATCTGGTACAAAATAGGTTTTGCAAAACTCCATCCAAAAAGGGGGTTGCAAGGGGTTAAGGGGCATTACAGATAAAAGATAATCCCGTTTTTAAACTATTAGACTTAAAGATTTGAAATTTATCAGGCATGTTCTTTTCAAAAAGTAGAGATCCGCTAAGAAAGAGTTTTGTGAAAAAAGGGTTACGAGAGGTTAAGCGCCCTAAAAAATATTCGCGTTTTTTAACTGTGAAGCCTACAGATTTGAAATCTGGCAAATATGTTCCTTTTATGGAGTGACTGAGTGAGTGAATATTAACGCTGCACCGTTCAGCTACATGAGGGCTTTTGGCAACGGACTTCGTAATTTTGAACCATGGTCAAGTGACGAGGATGACACTTGAGCTGGTACACCCTCTCCTAACTACAACACCACACCAACAGGTCCTTTTATGGAGCAGAGAGAGAGCCGCTACAAATAAGGTTTTTTACAAAAATTGACCACCCAAGGGGGGTTAAGAGGAGTTATGTGCTGTTAGAGATAAATGTTCACGTTTTTGATTTCTTAGACTTACAAATTTGAAATTAAGCATGCGTGTTTCTTTCATGGAGCAGATATCCGCTAAGTAAAGATTTTGCGAAAATCGAAACAAATTAGTTTTTAAGAGGGCTTTTGATATGAAGAGAAGAAAGGGATTTTTAAAATTTGATCCTCAAGAGGGATAAGTGGTCGTTATAGATTAAAAAATCCTTTTTTTTTTCATCTATTATATCTACAGACTTAAAATTTGCAAGCATGTTCTTATGCTGAGCAGAGATATGCTAAGAAAGCTTTACTTTGTTTAATTTGATAATTTGCAGTTAACTTAAGATTTATTTATCCTTTAAACTCTACTTTTTTTATTTTTCAATTCACCCGTGTGAAAATCGGGTATTCAGCTGTGTGTGCGTGTGCGTGCGTGCGTGTGCGTGTGCGTGTGCGTGTGTGTGTGTGTGTGTGTGTGTGTGTGTGTGTGTGTGTGTGTGTGTGTGTGTGTGTGTGTGTGTGTGTGTGTGTGTGTGTGTGTGTGTGTGTGTGTGTGTGTGTGTGTGTGTGTGTGTGTGTGTGTGTGTGTGTGTGTGTGTGTGTGTGAGAGAGAGAGAGAGAGAGAGAGAGAAACATATATCGGCGAGAAAATTAAGATGTACATATGTACTAGTGGTAGAATTGATGAGCGATGGTTACAAGAAACAGTTTTGTTCTTTCTGGAAATTTTGTCTATTTATACTGAGGGACAATCGGAAATTATTAACATCATCGCCAAGTTGGCAACCCTGATTTCCTATGTGCCGTACGTAATAAATTGGCAACCATTTTCGTTCTTTCATATAATGCGCCAATACGGTTGGTATAATACGAAATTACCGTTTATCTAGCTTATATACTGCTATATACTATGCAAGGCAGCGCTTCTTAAACTGTGGGGCTCGAGAATATCGAAAAGTCCAAAATAAAAGATTTAAAATATTTATCAATTTACTAATAAGAAGCAAAACAAAATTCATTCTGACATGATGAAAAATAGTATAATATTCGCACTGATATAAAATACTTATAAATGTATCACTGCAGAAAGTAGTATTTGATAATTAATTTATCAATATTAAATTAAAAGCATGTTTAGTATTTACAAGAGTCTGTGTTTTACAAAATATAAGACATATATTGATATTTTATACAGTGTCTATAATTAAAGTCGCATTGTAGCTTTAGCGCGTCGAAGTACATTATTATTGCATTCAATACATAGTTGTTGTATGAGGAAGGCACGATGAAAATTATGACTGAAAATTGGGTTCAAATGTAGGGAAAGTTGCCGCCCATCTGGTACAGTGGTTAGTGATGCTGACTGGGTTCGAAACCCGGAGAAAACATGGATGTTTGTGTTGTAATCCTTCCTTCTTTCTTTTGTGTTATAGGCCCCAGTGTGATACATTGTATTGTTCATAGGGTTTATATATGTTCTCAATAAAAAAAAATACGGAAAGTTTGAGAGGAGTTGATGTAAGGGTAAGAAAACCTGTTAATATCTTTATTTTTGTTTTTATGTCCATATTTTTAAGATCGGATTCTATATTTCAAAATAAATATTCTTTTACAAAAAAAATTTTTTTGTATTTGTTATTCTAAAATGTAGATTTAATATGTAGGTTTTTAATTCGTAATAAAAAGGGCGCAATTTTTGACCCTTTGATAAAATAACTACACAGCGAGAGGGTTAAAACTCTTCCATTCAAATTGGGCTGCCTCCTAAAAAGTAAGGGTAGAAATCGACATAACCTGAGAGCAAGACTTTTTTGGCATTCATAACTTTTTGCTGGCCTTGTCAATCAGTCAAACTGAGCGAAATGGCCTGTCACAAGTGGAGGTGGGGAAAGAAATCCTGGAATGAATATTTTTGAAGCAGAACTCCTTTCTCGGGATAGAATTAGAATAAATATCGTTGTTGTGAAACGGCAAACTTTCTACGCACGCAGAAGGAAAGGTAATAATTTTCTTGTTTATTTAATAGTCTGGTTGAACGTGACTTTAATCAATTTTAATTTCGTTTTCTCCAGGGTGTTTCGGAAGAAAATTGATTTTTTCAATTTTTATCTCATGATACTTTCATTTTGTTTACCCGAATTTAGTTATTTGCTGCGGAATGTAATCATTAAATGTTTTGATTCTAATTTGTGAAGACAGAAATATAGAGAAGAAAGGTCCTAATTCAAATAGTGATGCTTTTGCTTTTTTTTAAACGAGAAATGTATAAAAAATATCATCAAAAATATCATGGTGTTGTAATGATGGTTGCGTTTCCCCTACCATCAGTGTACGAGAGTTGGAAGGAAGAGTAGCCGCAATCAAAACAACACAATTTATTTATAAGTTTCAACAACCTACCAAACTTGAACAACCAAGATTAGGAATTGCACCGTAAACTAAATTAGTGAGCAAGAGCGAGGAAGACAATATAAGTTAATTTAGCATAAATTTAATATCTTACTTTTTAAGTTAACGCTAATATGAATCAAATATCAAATTGATCAATCGTTAATTATAAATATTAAGCAGATAATTTACTGCACACCTTTGTCCAGCTTTCTAGTATCTTACGTTAATCCTCACTGCTGTCCTTTAGATTCTATAACCTCTCTCTCTCTCCTTCCCAAACCCGAAAGCTAATACTTAAATACACGACATAATTTACATATATCTCGTCTTCTTCTTCAGGAGGAAGTTATCAATTAAATAATATTTAAAGAAAGTATTTCCCCAAGAGGATTATTTGGAAAAACACGGATAGACCAGTTACAATGTCTAAAATAGAAATTTTTTTAAAAAAGTAAGTTAAAATATGATATGGGCAATATTTTGATTTTACATTCCGGAAAGAGGAAAAAATGTGTTTTTAGGCTTAAACTTTTAGAGTGACGAAAATTTTTATTTCCGACTGATTGTCTCTATCCATAAAAAATTGCTTTTCGTGATTTTGTAGTATATTTATTTATATCTAACCACAGTTTGGACAAATTTAAGTTTATGTGATAGGAGGCCTCGCATGAACATTCAAAAATATTTAAACGTGACGATGTATTGCAAATTCTACAGCCAATTATAAATAAAAATCCATAATCAAAACTTACAGAACGTTACTTTGTCTAGGTGCAGAAGCAAACACGGGAGAAAAATTCAGTGCAATTTAGAGGAAAAGGTAATAAAGATCATTATTTTTGAAGAACTAAACTGAAGTATAAATTAACATGAGGAGATAAAGACTTGAAATCTATTTTTTTTCCTACTTACAAAATATAATGAAAAAAGTAAATAATTGCTTAATGCTTTTTAATTACAGTTCTACAATTTGAGCAATGTGAATCAACAGTTGTATAAATTGTGCAATATGGGTTTGATCCGCCGTTAGTTGGACAGGGTGTACTCCTTCCTCCCAGAATTACTTGAAAATATAAGCAGTACCATCATTAATTTATTTATGATTATTCATACTTATAAAAATATATTATTTAATTTTTAAAGAACTAATTGTTGTGTGTCTCATATTCATTATATCATTAGAAAACAGTTTGCCATAATTTTTTATGAAATTCACTATTTTCTGCAAGGGGAATGTCTTACAAACCACCGAGAGAAATGCATCATTCTGTATTTGTAAGCGAAACCAACATGGTAAGTAAAAAGGATATTATTGTGTTTTTACCATTAAATGACTGAAAAATACAGAAAGCAGAAGCGCAAGTACACTCATGTCCAAAATCAAGGTCACAAACATGATTTTTGACATAATTCTAAATTTTGCTGACAGAAACTGTAGTTTATATAGTTTGAAGAAGGGTAGCATATACAATATTAAGCTTCGGCTTAGGAAAAGAACTTGTTTATCGTTAGTTTTTGCAGAACTACTGGATTGAGACAGTTTAAACTTCTGGGGGTTCTGCCTGAAGTTTCGTGAATATTGCATTAAAACAAACAAGTTAGCCTGTTTACAGTGTTTTACGAGTTCTCATAATTGTTTAAATGTTTTCTTAAGGTGGCTTGAAACTGGCCAGTCTTAAGCTGAAGTTGGCATTAAGAGCACGACGACATAGGCGTAAAACGGCTCCTCAGCTTGTTCGTAACGTTGCTGTTGTGTCTGGAAGAAGAATTTCCTGGAAAAATCTACAGCCGTCTAGCAGAAACTAGGCCTTTACGCCCGGCGTCCCTTTGACTATATCCAGCTGAAAAAACCGGTCATTGCGGTACCGAAAACATCAGTCATAGACATCACAAGCAGTGGCAGATTACTCATTAGGCGGAATAGGCAATTGTCTATGGCCCCCGCGCTTTTCAAGGGCCCCCAAGAGCGTGTTCTGTTTTCTGCTAGTGCTCGAAAAACATCCGGGCGAAGTCTGTGATGTCAAGAGCGCAAGTCTGTGACGTAAATATTGTCTTATATCCAATTTACACCTACTGATGGGTAATTGATCCACACACTTCGTCCAGACTCCGGATGTTCGATTGCATACAGATTACAAAACATCTTGGTAGGTTATTAAGCTTTTCTATTCCTGAGATTGGCTGATAATCAAAAGGCTTAATTTAGATTAAGTTATTTTATTAGTTATAGTTCAGTTTATAACTTGAAACAGTTGACGTTTCAAAAAAATAATATGATCTTTTTTACAGTAAATTATATAAAACATATTTCTGAAAATTTACATTAGGCCTTGTAATAAAATTCGAAAAAAGTCAAAGTCCATAAAGAAGTGAATCTTGTTGTAGACTCTAAACTCTTGCTTAATTTTGGCTGAGACTTAAGTAATACGACTACTTGCAATAACTTTTTCCTTAAAAAATATAGAAATGGGATTTTTTTTTGTTTCTAAAGATATGAGTCAAAAGCTACAAATAATGCCTTCAAAAAGACTTGTCGAAGAAAGAAAATATTATCAGGGCAAATTTTTGGGGTGTTGTCTTAAACCGGATTAATGAAGTTAATGAATCTTTACTAATGAAATCAATAGAACTTCAAACAGCCGTCAATCTTCTGAAATTATTACTGGATTTTTTTTAAATTCGCAAATAGAAATGTTATACACACACACACATATATATATATATGAAGGAATGGCAAATGAGAAAGAAAATAAATTCGCAATAAATGGATGAATGCAGACGTTTGCGCATAAAAAAAAACGACATTACGATGATGGTGGTGCAAAAATTGTTGTGTTTCAAGGAAGTGAAAAATTCAAAATTGAAACTTATCTACCTATTTTACACAATTTATATAAAGAGCTTCCCCATCGATTGGAAGCATATAGTGAAATGTCTTTTCTCTTACGGCTTCTCGTTGATTTCCTACTAAGGAAGATTCAGAAATTAAAAGAGCTGTCCAAATATTTAGAGCACATTACCTTGAAGACCTCAAATTTGAATTCGCAGATGAAATGTTTCCTTTTAAGCATTTCATATAACAAATAGAAGATTTTAAAAATGAAGAAATGGTACTAGAGAGAGAGAGAGAGAGAGAGAGAGCATTGCAATCAAAGGAACTTATTTTCAAAAACTTGCTGCAATCAAGGTTACCGAATGTTGTAGCAGCATTAAAAATAATCAGGTTTCTTATGATCACAAATGCTTCTCGTGAACGAAGCTTTTCAAAATTAAAGATGATAAAAAACTGTCATAGATCTTCAATATCAAAAGAAAGACTGATTTCACTTGGTATTATGACCATTGAATACGACGTCTTGCAGAACATAGATTTCCAAGATGTTCTAAAAGAGTTCAAGGCCAAAAAATTGAGAAAACCAACTATTTAGTTATTTTTATTACAGATTCTAATAAAAAATCATTGTTTATTTATATTTTTTTAATTCGCTGATAATTTGTTAATATATTTGTGCAAGAATTCGACTGCCTAAGGGTCTCCATGTCATTTAATCCGATACTGATTACAAGACTAGGGAGGGGGTCTTTTCAGTGATGGGTCAACATTCACCTGACAAAGTGATTCTCATAGAGTCTTCATCTAGAGACAAAGGGGAGCTTGCTTTCATCCCTCCTTTTTACCAGAAATCAATAAATTTGATGGCAAAGGAATCCTTGTCTATGGTGACATAACTTGAGCAATCGTACACCACTACCCGTCTTTGATGCGAGTTCTGTCAACGTGCAGCTCTATAAAGAGGATTTACTCAAAGCCTGTGCGAGGTGGTCCCGATGTGCTATGGTCCCAGTGAGTGAGTGAGTGAATATTAGCATCGCACTGTTCAGCTACACTAGGGCTTTTGGAGACGGACCTCGCTATGGTCCCAGAATACAGTGTTATGGACAATAATGCGTGGCCACAAAGAACTCTCACTGTCGATAAATTTCATGACGTTGTGGATATTCGCCGTATGGATTGACTCCCGCGGTCACTGGATCAAAATTTTACTGAACATGTTTGGAAGAATTTAGGTAGTTGTATTTTCTATGCCTGTAACCCCTGCCTGGGCTGCTCAGGAGTTAAAAATTGTGATTTTGTAAGAATGGGCTTTGATGCCACAAATATATAACAATATGATAACTCGTTGTGAGGTTCATATAGCAGTACGCGGTGGTCATTTTCCTTGTTAGACAGACTTTTTTCAAAGTAAATGCTTTATCTATAACCCATAATTTCCCACTTTTTGATACGCTCTGTATCTTAATTTACAAGTAAAATCTTAGTCATATTGTTACATTACTTTATTCATGCTTACATTATAATCTGTCTCAGTGCAAAATGTCGGAGCATCACAGTGAATAGTTCATCAGTTTTCACATATTTCATGTTTGTGATCTTAATTTTAGACACGACTGTGTAATTACCGTAGAAATGCAAATTATACCCTTTGTAGCGAATCCAAGAATAACAGAGGAATGAGACTCTGAATTCATCAATACATTAACATGTTTTGAACAGGCGAGAGATGCTGTTCTGATTAAAAATAAACATATAAATACATAATCATTTATCATGAATATTGAAGGAAATATGGAGCGTTATTCAAAAATTAGGAACTTAAGTTCATTAGTTGTGTTCTTTCCAGGTACTACTTCCATAAAAATTATTTAGGCATGTAATTATGAGCTGAAATGGTCTAATTACTGAAGTTAATAGAAAACGACATTCTTTTCAAGATAGCGTTCAAGGTTGCCACGTTAGGCTTACTTACCGTTCGTTCCAAGTGGAAAACAAAGCGTGTTTTCCCCTCCATTAATAATGAGTTTACTAAGCGGGAAATGATGCGACATTTGAAACGGCTTTCGTTTTGAGTTTATCATTTTTAGTCTTGAAAGTGAAATCTGGCATGGTAACTTCTAAAAGAGCGATGGAAACTTTTATCATTTTCGAATGAATTAACGCATCGACGAATTTTTAAAAAAGGATGCACTCTAAAAGCCAGAAGCTAACAGGTTCGATCGGGAGAGAGAAATTGAAAATAAATTCAGCTCTTCAAAAACTCAAAAGTTTTTAAATGAATCTCATTTAAAACGCAGAGTGGTGTAATGATAGAAGCGACGTTTTTAATTTATTTGTGGATTTTGCAGTGTTAGTGAAAAGTCATATATAACTTCGATTGCTACAGTTTTCGAAAAATGTTTTGGAAAGAACTTATACCTTCCAAGGAATTCAATAAATGATAGAGTTGGGATATTTTTAATACGTGCAATCCATCACTTTAAATACCCATTTCGGATTCGAATTAAATATGAAAGGAGGAAATATATAAATAAAGTCAAAAATGTCTGCGCAGTCAACTCAGTATTTAAAAATATACTTATTTATTATTTGCTTCATCATTTTTCAGGGTAATGAAAAATTTCGGCATCTCGATTGTTTTTCATTAAAATAATGCATACTATTAACAATCAAAAAATTAAACATGACTGCAGTGTTTATCTTTTCAATATTTTTGATCTATTACAGCATTTAATTATTTATTTTTGTTTAAATATCATAGAGTTTTGCACGGGAAAAAATTTATTTTAAACAGTACTGTAGTTTAATATTAAAATATATATATATATATATAGGGTACCCCGAAACTTAGTGACAATCGGGCATGAGATGAAAGGTTGGATCATATCTGTTCTGGGAAAAATATATAAAAAAAAGTTACCTTGTGAGGAATAGCCCATATATTACTAGGTTAAGTGAGGACTAGCCCATTTTTTCGCAAATGTCGAAATTTGACACCCTATATCAGAGCATTAGCTACTGTGATCACAAATTTCATAATTTTACGATGATTTTTTCACTAACATCACCTTACATGGCTGTACTAATTATCACAGTCACAAGTCGGACAAAAACTTTTGCTGGTTTATTTAAAATTGACCTTGTTTGTGTGAGTAGAGGTTTGAGAAGAAGATTTTTCCAAATTTGGCTCTCCATAAAAAGAAAACAATCCACACATACAACAGCAAGTGTCTCAAAAGTTGGCCCATTCAATTAAGATTCCAAAATGGCACAACATCTTGTTCTTTTCTGTGCATAACAATCATAGAGAATATTTTTATTTTCAGAACATCTTCATTTTAGAAAGCACTCCTCTTGATACCTTCTATCAAATTGCAAGAGATTCATTCCAGAATGTCTTAATAATTGAAAATCAGAAGGAACACCAGACATAATTAAAACAAATAATATTTATTTATACTTTTATAAGTCCAAAAAAACCCAAGGAAGGAAATGCACGAATATAAAGTATGGGAGCCAAAGCGGGGAAGATGAGATATTTAATATTTAATTATAAATAAAATCACTTACTTTAGGAAATAATCGCGTAACTTCCTATCGCAAATAATCTACATCAAGGCGATTTGAAACTAATTATAATATCTTATTGACCAACTGTCAGTTATCAAATTTATGTATTAATTAATTAATCAATTAACGAGTTTCTTTCGTCTAACTTTCAATTACTAACGTCTATCTTCTAATTACTAACCTATCTCTCTCTCTCTCTCTCTCTCTCTCTCTGAACCTAAAAGTTAGTGCTTAAATATACGACATGATTTACATATACCGCGTCTTCTCCGGGAAAAAGTTTTCAATTGAACAATGTTTCATTTAATAGGATTTCTCCAAGAGGATTAGTGAAAGGTACGTGAATAGACCGCTGCAACATCATTTAAGTATTATGATCGCAAATTCCACAATTTCACTCTTCTTTTTCTCTAAAGTGTTTTTTCATCGCCGTGTTGTTAATCACAGGCACAAATGGAGCAGGAGTTTTTACTGGTTTAGTTAAAATTAATGTAGTTAACCCGGTTTTGAGAAAATTATGTTACCTAACTTTCCCGCTTCATCAAGAGGAAAATATTACATACTACCTTTAAACAAGTTATTTCAAAAGATTACCCTTTTAGTGACAAATCTAAAATGGTAAATAATTCCTACATTTCTATGCGTAATAATAAATACCATTTTGTTTTATTCTCAAATTGACTTCATTTTAAAAACTGAATCTTAAGTATGTAACTCACAAACTAAGCAATAAGTTTAAAAATAAAACTTCAAAAAAAACACATTAACCCCTTAACTGCCGATTAAAAGTTACACGATTCACTCCCCAGTGCCACTCTCAAACACTGCTTGTGTGTCTAGGTCATTTTATTGCATTCCAAAATCTTTTGAATAGTTTTACGGATAGCAGCGCAAATGATTGTATACCGAAAAGACGTATATACACGCCTGGGGCATTTAACATACCGGTTGAGAGAGGTGTATATATTCACCAACGGCAGTTAAGGAGTAAATGAAGTAAATTTTTGGTTATACCTTCTACACGAATGTTGTCTCTACACCTTTTTAAAAGTGATCGCTTGACGAATCGGGAGTAATTAGCTAAATTTATTTCATCCACTGCTTCAACAATCTTTTTCCAGAATTCGTTCCCTATTTTGGTTGATTTAAAGCAAACTTTTCTTTTATGCATCCCCAATAAAAGAAATGTACGGAGTTTAAATATGGTGAACGATCTGGTCATGAAATTGAACCATGACGTCCGATCCACCTTCCGGGATATTCCATGGCCAAATGCTCCCGCACAACACTTATAATGCGCTGGCCATTCATCTTATTACCAAATGTCCCTTTAGATGTTGAATGGCATATCTTCCAGCAGATCCTCAAATTGTTTCCATGAAAATTAAAATATTTAACTCAAACGGTCCAAATATTTTTCAGTTTAATAATCCGGTCCACATATTGATTTTAGATTGAGCTTAGGACCGATCTTCACGCGTTAAATGTAGGTTTTCTATGTATAAATAAGTAATGTATAAATAAGTATATTTATACATAAGTATATTTATACATATTATGTACAAATAAGATATGTCAGTTAAAATATTCATTCCTAAGATACAGTTTTTTAAAGTACTGCATAAAAATAATCTGCTTCAAGAGTAAAGCGCGATTCCTCGTTGAGCACTGTGCGATGCCAGTCCGATGGCAAACATGATGATTGGCTGTGACACCACTCCAAATGATTCCACTGATGTTGTGGGGTCAATGGCAAGCGTCTTAAAAGCCGCTGTGAGCGTAACCCCGCCTCAGCCAAGCGCCATGAAATGGTGGAAGGTACCACGGGGGCAGTGAAGAAGCTGTAGTACGTTGAAAAATAGAGAATAATACACTTAGAGCAATTCGGACCTATCAAACAATAATCAAGTTTTGCCTCGCATTTGTACATCTTGGCTTTCCTGTGCTTTCATTTCGTCCATATAAGTTCCTCACAACAGCTATTACTGCAGCACCTTCGCACAGTTGTGTCTGTCCGGTACGTTGCAGGTGATGACTTATTGCTCAGTATGACCACCCATCTTCACGCATTCCAAAAATGCGACCATGTTCAAAACCATGCAGTTGTATATAAGATTTTCGAAAACGTAGGGATGCCATCATTCGTTTTTTCTCTAGGGAAACACAACGGAGGAAACGAAAAAAAGATGATTTGTTCCGCCTCTATTACCAGTTTTATATTTTGCACAACAGAAATGCGCACTATGACCTTAATTCACGTTCATTGGTTTTGAAAATTTGATCATTTGCATGTTCGATCAAGATGTCTTTGCTTACGAAATTACATCTCAACCCCTTGGTCAAATCGTTCTTGGCACTCCTCTTTAACAGAATTCAACTCCTTATGACCCATTTTTATTAATTATACTTTATGTATAAATAAATTTATTACAGTATCACGAAACACTTTTGTTATATAGAGTGAGAAAAAGAGTTAAAAATGTAAATAAAGACTAAAATAGTTAACAATGTGTGTGTTTTTATAATTTATGTTTGCGAATTGCAGATGATATGGGAATTCCCATGCGAAAGACATTACAAATAGTTATCCTTTATAAATCGGCCTACCTACTTTAAGGTATAATTTTTAAAAATAAATATTTTTTTAAAGAAAATTGAAATTTCTCCATTTTAATTATTAAAAAGTTAAATTCTTAAGAGGGTTACTTTTTTTTTCTTTGTAATTAGATAAAATTGTAAAATATTGAATTGTCTTACAAAATAATTTTTAAAACGATATTGTAGCTTAAAAAACTTAAAAAACACTTAAAAATAATTCTCCAATCAAATTAAGTTTTTTTAATTAACTAATTTTAAAAAGTGTTTAGAAGTTTATTATTCAAATTTAAATTTCTCAATCTCAAAATTTTTTCATGCACTATTCAATTCCTCTAGGGTCTTACAAAAGAAGAATACTCGCTTAAACATCATGCATTTTTATATTTAGTGTGTTATATATTATTAGTGTGTAAAGCTCTACTATCACACAAGATGCAAAGTTATTTTCATTTAAATTCTTAAAATGTGATACGAATAAAACTTAATGTTTTTGCGTAAATTGTAAGTAAAGTCTTGCCTAAAACATATTATGCATTCAAAATCATTTTGTTCCGAAATAAAGAAATTTGAAATAAAGCCTTCATTATAAAATCTTTGTAGGAAAGTGCTATATCGTTCTTTTAAATTACACATTTAAAAGACGTTTAAATTACACGTTTCATACTCTGCTTCCTCAAAAAACAAAATGACTCCAAAAGTATTTTCTTCTTAAAAATCAAAATTAGATCTCACTTGAACAAGTGAACTTTGCTCGTATTTTTTCTGCTTATCATATCTAATCTATGTTTTATAAAAAAATTTATATTTTTATTGATAGAGCTGAGAATTATTTTTGATTAAGAAAGATAAAATATTTGTAAATTATTTTAAAAATTAAAAACTAAAGTCGATGTTTTTATTCAGCGTTAAATATTGTGAATGGCATTAAAACACTTTGCTCCTTGAATAGATAAGTAGCTAATAATAATGTTATGCATAAATTTTTAGTTTTATTGATAACTTAGTTTATTGCCAAATTATTAGTTTTAGAAAAATCCATAATTTCCTTCCAAATGAAATAGTATAAATAATTTAAATTTAAAATACAAAAACGAGAGAATAAAACAAAGGCGTTATTTAAAGGGGACACAGTTCCTTTTGTACAATTTTTTTTTATTTATATACTTATATGAAAATGTTTGCTTGTAACATGTTTAAACAAACATGAAACATACATTTCAGAAGAAAAACACCTTTTTTAAGTAAAAAATTATTTTAATTTTTTCAAAAGCATTTCAACAATTTAAAATTTGTGTTACTTTACAACTTTTGATACTTTTGAAATTTTTTTTACTAATGTTGTGTGAATTGTTTTGTAAAGTTATGTACATAGGATTGGAATTCCAACTGATATTCGTACTTTTATTTCTACAATTTTTTTTCGTGTCAGACACTATAAAAACAAAAAAAATCACCTGTATCTAATTTGTGGATTTTTCAAAAAATAACCTTTCACCTAAATTCTTATTTCAAGCACAGAATCATCAACCATATAAAAAATAACCAGAAAAAGTTTCAATGTTTCATATATTTAACATAAAAAAGCCTTAGCATTTTAAATACAAAACTATAGCGAAAAATAAAACTTTAAGAAAAATCTATTTAAAGTCTGCAAAAAATGCAGACGCCACGTGTTCTGGTTTCTTTTTTCGCTTTGACATACTGTTAAAAAAAGTTAAATAACTGGCTAAATAATATAGGTATGACTATGAAATTTGGTACTCATATTTAGAAAATACTCTATATTAAAATATGATAATAAAAAATTCGATAATTCGGTCATTTTTATTGTAATGTCTCCCCTTAAATAAGAAATGGCTGAATAAAGAAAAATATTTAATAAAGATTTACTGTACTTTTAACTTCTACGACTTACCTTGATATTGAATTATTTGCTCTCGCATCAGAACAAGCTATATAATTGCATTTCTTTTGAGTAATATTCTATCAGAATCTGGTACAATTTCATTTCTTTTGAGTAATACTCTCATATTAGAACATGGTATAATTGCATTTTTGTTCAGTAATATTCTACTATCAGAATTTTATATAATTGTGTTTCTGTTGAGCAATATGGAAGCCTTTTTTTACTGTAATCATAGAATTAAATATTAATCAAAGCACATTTATTCATTAAGAAGATGCTTAAAACTTTCAGAAATGTCAAACACGTAAGGTTGTGAAATACATATTCAGGTTGATTATGAAAAACCCTACTGCGAATATGCCCGTGGAAAAGAAATGTTCAATTATGAATGCAAGTACTTAAAGAAATGATATAAAAATAATAATTCAACTCTCCTAGGGAACATATCTCAATCAGTTTAAGTGGCAACATCTTTTCTATTGTTGGAAGTGATCTCCACATAAACAAACCCTAAAAAAAGATAGAACAGTACATTTAAAGCGAAAAACGAAGATGCTAGTTAGAGCCCAAAAAAGGTGAAAACAACAGTTGTATTCAACAAAAACGAAATTTATTTCTTTATTGTCACATTCTTCACCATGTCTTCGGCTCTAAGCCGAGTCAGTTAAATCTCTTTCGAGACAAGAAGTAACTGATGTGTGTGTGTGACGTCTTTTGTCAAATATTTATACAACATTTGGAGGGCGGGGGATTTTTATAGGACTAAACTGTGTTTTCTTTTGACTTTAAAATCCTGCTCCTATCTCATTCTATTCGGATGCCTAAAATCCAGAGTTTATACATTCAGTCGGGCAAATATGACAGATTTGAAAAATACCAATAGAGAAAATACGTTAAGTCTAGCAAATTTTTCATAAAATGATACGTACTTTAGTGCAGCCACTATCGGACACATGCAAAATGTCTCTACATTAATACTTGTAGGTATATCTTTATTGTAGATAGATTTGCTTCAATATATCTATCTGCTTTTTAAGTTTTTATCAAATAGACATGCTGAAAGAAGCGTCAAAGACAGCAATATAATTTTTAAGCAGTATTCGGCAAATGCAATGCAAAATAATGACGACAAAATAAAAAAGTCACTCTTTTTCAAAAAAAAAAAATTATGCTTTTATTCATTCTATATATTTATATACATTGATACATGCACACATTTGTATACCCTTCATTCGCAGAATTGACTTTTAGGAACGCGTTTTGTTGTTTAGAACACTAGACGGGGATGCACATACAGTGATGAGGAAAAAAAATCCCAACACTAAAAAAAATTACTGTAGAGTAATGAAATTTGGACAATGCAATTGTCTAGTTAACATGTTTAAATGATTAACTTTTCAAAATCACAGGTTAATTTAAGGTCAAAAAAGTGAATTTCAAATTTGAATTGTAGTTACATTAATAGCCGGTGTAACCTACAGAATATTTAATGAAAGCCTACAAGCGTGCATACATTGTGTCATACAGGTGCCATATGTCTTTTTGCGTTATGGAATTCCATGCTTGTTGTAATTGTTGTGTCAATACTGGGACAGTTAGTGCTGGCTGTGGCTGATGATGGAGTTGACGTTCAATGTTATCCCATGCGTGCTCTATTGGAGACAGCTCTGGTGATCTCGCAGGCTAAGGTAATATGTGAACACTCTGTAGAACACGTTGCGTTGCAACAGTGGTTGGTAAACTCCCCCTTGAAAGCCGTTCATGAATGGCAGTACTATAGGTTGAATCACCAGACTGACGTACACATTTGCAGTCAGTGTTTTGGGAATAACCCCGATAGTGCTCCTGCTGTCATAGGAAATTACTCCCCTGACTCCAGGTGTAAATCCAATGTGTCTAGGACGCATACAGTTTGGTCGTGGGCGTTCCCCCTGACCTCCTTCTGACCCACACACAGACATCACTGACACCAAGGCAGAACCTGCTTTCATCAGAAAACACAACAGATCTCCACTCCGTCCTTCAACGACCTCTGGCTTGATACCACTGGTGTTTTAAACGGCAATGGCTTGGAGTCAGTGGAATATATGCTACATGGCGTTTGACTCGGAGCTGTCCTTGAAGTAACCGATTTTTAACGGTTCGCTGTGTCACTGAGGTACCCCCCTCCCTCTCATTTTCTTGAGGTAGTACCATTCTTTGACCACTGCTCCCAACAATCATGTACTTTGGGTACGTTCTGGACAAATTTTTCAACAATATCGTGGAAAGAAATTTAACCTTCTAGCACCCCTATTACAGGGCCTTGTTCAAACACGGTGAGCTGTTGATAATGGCTTCTTGGTCTTTTTAAATGCATTCTTGGCTAACATAAACTCAATACAACATATTTTACAGACAAATAACGCTCATGAACTGTACAGCACGTATTTAAAGCAATCTTGACGTGCATGTTCTGAATGGTGCCACTAGCACAACACTTAAGTGCGAAGTGCAAAATTTAAATCTATGGCACATCTTTCAAATGTATAAATACGCCTACCAAACTTCGTTTATTTAACATAAGTCTTTATTGGTGTTGGGATTTTTTTTTTCGTCGGCGTATTCTTTGCTTCATTATCGTGGAACCACATTTTTAATGCATTAATTATCATGCGTGATTTTGTCATACAGACCATCAAACCAAAATAATTCTTCAAGTTCTATATGGGATTTATGTCTGGTGAATTTCCAAGCTAATAATTAATTTTATTTTCCTCCATGAAAGCTTTGACCATTTTTGAACTATAACAAGATATCAAGTCATGTTAAAGTATTCCAGGAAAAGTTTGCTTGAATGAAAAAATCTTATGTCGCAACATTTTTATGTACTTGGTTTAGTTCGTCATACCTTGAACAAAAACTAGGCTTTCAGTGCCATTTACCGTGGAAAAAAACCCTAAATTATCTGTTTCAGTGGATGTTCCACAGTTTGCGGAACATGCTCAGATCTTATAGGATGGCAATCCCCTCGTTTCTTCGCATTTCCTTTGTAACCGTGCACAAAAATTTGAGTTTCATCACTGAAAATTACACGGCTAGCCACCGTAAATGCAACACCCTGAAGGAAGAACGCAAATAACATGATATTTACAACATGCATTAGCGGAGGTGAGATATGCATATGATTAGAATTTCAGCGCAGGCACACATCACGCACGCCTGTGGCGCCACCTCAATGCGCTATTTAAAGCTTGGAGATTTCAAGTTCGGAAATTGTGTTGTTTTTTTTTGTGTGTGTTTTTTTTCAAAAAACCGATCAGTTATGTCTCGTAGAAAACAGCTATCAGCATTTGATCAAGTATCCGAGATCGACAGAGGAAGGATAGTGGCCTACCGAGATTGTGGATTATCTTTCAGAGAAATCGGTAGTCGTGTTGGACGAAACCAAACAACTGTAATGCGGATATGTGACCGTTGGATGCAGGAGGATACGACGGACCGACGTGGTCGATCGCATCCACCTCAGTGCACCACTTCACGTGAGAACAGGCAAATTGTGCGCATGGCAGTGACGGATCGCTCAGTCACATCACGAACCATAGCACAACACATTGAGTCTGTAACGCATCATTCAATGTCTGCGTGTACCATTCGACTCCGTTTACAGCAGAGTGGTCTGTCCACAAGACGTCCATTACTTGGTCTAACCTTGACGCAGAACCACAGACGTCTCTGCCGCCAATGGTGCGATGAAAGAAGGATGTGGTCAGCAGAATGGAATGAAGTTATCTTTACTGGCGAGTCACGCATCTGTCTGCAACACCACGAGGATCGTATTCGAGTCTGGAGACACCGTGGTGAGAGGATGGTGAACAGCTGCGTTATGCACCGCTACACTGGTCCTGCACCGGGTATTATGGTATCGGGTGTTATTGGATATCACTCTCGCACTCCTTTAGTGCGCATTGCCGGTACTTTAAACAGCCAGCGCTAGATCACCGAGGTGTTGGAGCCAGTTGTCTTTCCTTACCTTCAGGGCTTGGCCACGGCCATATTTCAACAGGATAATGCACGACCACACGTGGTACGCATTGTCCAAAGGTTCTTCGTCAATCCCCAGATTGAATTGCTTCCCTGGACGGCTCGCTCTCCGGGTCTTTCGCCGATAGAAAACATGTGGTCCATGGTTGCTCAACGATTGACCCAGATTACACCCCCAGCTGCCACACCAAATCAACTTTAGCAACGTGTGGAAGCTGCTTGGTCTGCTATACCCCAAGAACACATCCAAAGTCTCTTTAAATCAATGCCGAGGCATGTGGCAGCGTTGATCTCCACCAATGGCGGCTACTCTGGCTACTGTTTCTGGCAGGAACCACACTTCACAGAAGTTCATAAATTTAATCATTTGATACTTGGTCAACATATTATCTACAAAATAAATTTTATTGTGATATCTCTTGTCTTTCTTGATGTTGTATTTACGGTGGACAGCAATGTTTTTTCTTTCCGTCGTCATCAGTCAGCAATTTATATTTTGTTGCCCCTGCTAAATGTTTTTTTCTTTGTTTTGGAAATAAGAAAATTGTTTTTCTTCTGGTTATTTTGCCTTCGGCCATCTTCCAGAAGCCTACGTCGTACATGAGTTAATATCAAAACCAGAAAATCTCTTCCATTACCTGGACTTATTATTACCCCCTTAGATTAATTTTAATTAAGACTATTCCCCTTTTTGAGTAGTTTTCCCCCATTTGTGACCACTTTTTTCATTTTGCGAGATGATGATACAGATTATTTTAATGTTTTCAGAGTTCTTGATGTTCTTGATTTGTTTGCCCCAACTGCAGAATCGATATTTTTTACTGGCATAGAAGTATGTACCTTCAGAACAATAATTTCCGCTTTATTCCTTATAATGATGTTATTTTTCTTAAAAAAATTCAAAGGTTATGCGTGTTACACCAAGTACAAAAAATAACATTCCCAAAGGCTCACAAATAAAGCTAAACCAGTCCAAACAATTTTGGTATTATCATGGTCGAACAATGTTACCATCTTAAGTTATCCGACTACTCTAGATTGTGAATTTTGCCAAAAATTGGCAACTTTTATTATGATTTTATTTTATAGACCATCTTGTTAGCTTTATAGAAAGGCTAAATTTATTATTTTCCGTTCACTAGAACAAAAACTACAAGTGTTTTAATCATTACTTTAAGCAAGATGCCATACCTAAAAACGCATTTCATTCGAAATGTGTTTTTTAATGCAGAAACGGGACCAGAGATTGTTAAAAAAAGTTTTCAAAACAATCAACTGAAATTTTTTGTGTATGCTCTGCATAATATAGTAGTGTTTTATTCTTCATATTTATCAATCACTGTTTTATTACAAAATTTACAGCCCCTAATGGGAATATAACCACTGTTTTTTCTAAGCAATTTCATATAATAACAAAGATAAAGTGCTCTAATTTTTGTAAAAATTAAAATATCTCTTATCTTGAATGTCATTTAAAAAACGAATAACATAGCAACGCCTCAAAATTGAAAAATTGTTCATAAACTTTTGGTATAGAATGGACCCCGTTTATGCTATACTTTGTCAAATTATATCCAATTTTTTCCAATTTCAGTAATAATAATTTCTTTTCAACTTCTTAATTTTAGCATATTTTTCTTAGAATGTACTAAACAAATTCAAAAACAACAACAAAAATCCACTTATCTCCATTATTTAAAAAAAAGTTGTTGCAAGTAGTCGGATACTTTAAGCAGTGATATTCAGCCTGCATCCCGCGGACCGCATTTAGCCCACCAGCCCTTTCTGAGTGGCCCGGTCATAACCTGTTGCACAAAGAAATTCAATTATTTAAGAATAATTTACTAAAAATTTAACGGGAAATCCTACCAATCAAGCAATGAAGTCTATCAATTTTGCTATCAAGATGCCTTTTTCTTTTCTTTTTTGACAGTAGGATGCAAACAAAAGGCTAGGTCATGGTTGAAATAAAAGCGAAACTACCACATAACTCGTTAAAAACTGCATACAGTAAATATTTTTATACGTGTGCCAGATAGAAAGTTTAGTATACTATTAAAATAAAAGCAAAAAAGCTTCACTAATGCTTCGGACTTATAGCGCTTCCATCCTCATTATCTTCATGCTACGGCCGTATGAAATACCTGTCGTATGTATGTGGCCCAGTGGAAAAAAAGGTTTAGCACACCTGATCTAAAGGCATATGAAGCGAGTTTAAGAGGTCTCAGGTGGTTCACAAACATTTTACAAAAAATGAGCTACTTGTTCCGAGCTACAGTTTAGTTTAAGCGAATGCCAATTATTGTTTCAGTAGTACAATTAAAAATTTATCTTAAAATTAAAATTTAAAAAAACTTTCGAGAAATATGTTTAGTTAAATGAGGGAAAATACTCAAGGGGTCAATTCTTTTGACTAAGGTTGCATATCTGTGTTTAAATTCGAATTACTTACAATTTTATGATTTCCTCCCTATTGAGGTTTTTTAAAGGTTACTAAAAAACGTATCTTGTTTAAAGCACGATATAATTTTTTATGATTAAACAGTTATTCGGCATATTAGTAATATATTCAGCTAAAAAAGAGAAAAAAAATATTTTTAAGTACTCAACTCTTTTTTTTTTCTGAACATTTGGTTCTTGAAACTTCTGTGTAGCAGCTTATTGTCTTGATAAAGAGGTAACAGTGAACAAAATAAGCTGAAAAATTAATTAAAAAATCATTTTGCAACATTGAAACACAAACAGTACTCCCGCTAAAGGTTTGAAACACACACACACACACACAAGTTAGGAATCTTAATTCTACTCTCTTCTTTGAATCTTATCCTGTTCCATAATATCCATTAAAAAAGAATTATTAGACACTTTCTTTCTCCCTTATCCTTGACTTCAAAGCTGTTTCTTCGGAAATGATATAAGAAATAAAGAAATAAGCTTTTGTCGGCTGTATGTCTAAATAGCATAAGCAAGCTCTTAGTTGCATTTTAAGAGAATGATTCTCTTTTCCGAAAGGAAGGAGAACATAAGATGGCTTTGAGCAATTTCTCCTCTACCTTTCGTACGCTTATTGGAGCACCACTTTATTTTTTTTTATTCTTTTGCATCCTATCCATCTCTATATTTTAAGGATGTGCAGAGATTTCTCTCCAAGTTCTTGAAATTCAGCGAAATGTCTGTGAAAAATTAAGAATAAGGTCACGTCAGTAAAAACTAGTCTCTTTTTTGTTGTTGTTGCAGCCTAAGTTCTAACAGAACAATTATTAAAGTAAAAATTTGGTTCTTTCTCTTAATCTTATTCTTATATATTTTTCTAGTTTTCGATTCCCATGAATAACTACGATATTTTTTAGCATTCTTACTTCTAAAATAAGAGTTTTTTTATTGTGAGAGCTTATTTACCTGTTTAGAATACATTTTACACGAGTTTTACTATTTACCGGAAACATACACCATCAAAGTGAGTTTACATTAAACTGGTTGAAGCACCCGGCTTGCATAGAGTAGAAAATATATCTCAAAATTCTTTGTATTGAAACATAAATTGTGAAAACTACGAGTTTTTTTCCTCTGGTAGTATCGAAAAACCTCTACTACTTCTTGGCAGTCAGTATATAAATGAAACAAAAAACTTTCGTCATACATTAATTATCAAGGAAACTTAAGCAGAAGAAATATTTAATTATAAATTGTTTTGACCAACCATTATTAAAGTAATACGCTTTTACGTATCAACGTCATGCCAGCGGAATTTGTGCCACATGAATGGGCTAAGCTCATGTGATGTCATAGTCACAAGATAACTACAATGGCATGTTTCCAGCCAATTAATTCATACATTCATGTGACGTCACAATCACATGATAAATGCAAACACGTGTTTCCAGCCAGTCAGCTCAAACACTTACTTTTACTTTTTAAAGAAACTTTCTTTTAAAAAGTACATATTTGTCAAGAATAATAGTAGCATGTGGGTAAGCTAAATGCATTTGATTTAAAAAGACGCATTTAATAAAAGATTTTTTTTTCTTAATTTTGAAAAACTATAAAGATTCTTAAGACTTAGACAGTTTTACCCCAATTATTAAATTTTAAGTTTTTTATCTAAATTTTGCAAGTAGAAAAACAAGTCTGTCAACTGTTAAATTCAATACAGAATACATGATTGAATTTATATGACCAGCATTAGCTTAGCCCATTGCAACATAACAAAGCGTCACAAAATAAAGTTTTTTGCTCACTTATTTTATTTGAAAAACGTTTTTGAATTTCAAAAACTTCAAAGTCAGATTTGGTTGAAAAATTGGTTGTGAAACTGACTTCAAAACAGAGTCAAAACAGTATTTTTTCTTTCTCCTGATGCTGCCCCATATGAATTCACTCATATACGACTCCTAATGATGTCAACTGCTCCCCTGTGTTTATTCTTCCTCCATGTTGCACTACTCTACATTCCTTCGACAGTATGTGTGTAGACAACTGTTGCTATGCCAAAAAAATTATATTTATGATTATTCTTTGCACGAAGGGCCCTCTTTTTTTTAATTTGTCAATCTGGTAACCTTCATACCGGTTGATTCAAAAAACATTGTGATCAATTTCAGAGTTCAATTCCCACTGAAAAACGCAGAGGTAAAGACGTTTACTTTCTTTGATCATGTGCTTCAAAATTTGATTCTGATAGTATTTAGCATCAATTTTAGCCCCTTTGGTTCTACAAAAAAAAGAGTGTTGGGTATCTTTGAGAGGATATTCCCATTCATACCATAACATCTGACGGCCAACTTGCATTTTACAAAACAGCTGCGTTTTGTAACGTTTTTCACGTGAAATATAATGTATCTTGGTTCTGCCAGTTGCGAATTATAGAACATCATCCGAAGTTAACTATGTTTTGTATGTACCTTTGCGTAACATTAAATACAGAGGTCAAGAACATTTCCTTCTTTTTTCTACGTTTTTGCAAATATTTGATGCAAAAATGGCTCATTCACATTGTTATAGCTAATTTTCCTTATCTGACGACAAATTGTCGATTGCTATAACTGCAGTTTGTTTCCTAAAGTTCTTTGAAGTAGATAATTTTCTACAGCGTTAAGCCTTTTCAGCTTCTCTTCTTCTTTTACTCCAAAGACTTCCTTTCGTCCATATTTTCTCCCTTTAACTTTTGATTGACAGCCAAATTTTATTTCTTTTTGAAGTTTAGATAGTAATTCATTAGAAAAATATCTTTTCTAATTTTTAAATGCTTTATTTATAACAGAATTTAAGCAACCATCCCCATCCTTCAAAAAATTTAAAATTTCGTTTCGGGATTGAAGTCATAATTTCGAACCATAATTTACTCGCAATAATAAAAATAGCTAGGTTGGTAATTTAAATATTTCATTTTTCAAGTATAATTGGCAGTGAAGTAATTAACATTTACAATAAATAATTATATGATTTTAAAATTGGTCCCACTAATTATGAATCAACCTGTATGGAGTATTTACTACTCGCATGTTTGATATCATGGGGTGATTCGCATGGCACAAATTTAGCTGCAATGAAGCTAATACGTAAGTACCTAGTGGTATGAGGTATACTAATCTTGAAAAATTTGCTAAATGCTGTCATCGTATTTGCGAATAAGAGTAATGTGTTGCAAACACGTGGAAACAGTTTTCTTCTATTATATACATATCGTGGCATTTGGCGTCCGTTTCTTCATTCGACGAATTGGCCAATGATATTACACGTAAGTACCATTAAATGTAATTGCAAGCTATGAATAATATAATTTTAAACAATCATTAGTAATTATGCATGCTATATTATTAAAAATGCAGGTTTAATCGATATGCAAGGTGTATCAGTACAGTGGTAACACTTTTTCAGGACAGATAGCGTAAACCTATATGATAGGAAGTCACATAGCAATACATGATCGGAAACGCTTTCCTGACTTGGTTGTGACGACACAAAACACTAGAAAGACAGGACAAGAATAAGAGGAGAAGACTTGTTTATCATTCTTAGCACAGTATAAATGCTAGGAAGTCTTTGATTGGAGTACGCGATAGATGACGCTATGTAAATCGAAGCATCAAATTACTGTGCGTGGTCATACGCGGTTTCTTCTGCCATGCTCACTAAGAAGCTTGATTTCGATTTAGGAATGATTGAATGTTACACGAATGCTGACCATAGTTATATGCATTTGGCATACGGTGTCCCTAGCTTCAATTGTCCAGACACACAGTGGTTATACGTTCAATGTTACTCCTGTAGGCAAACTCTCAGTTTCGCCTTTTATACATTCTTGCAGCAGAGATTGTCCGACAGTGAATCCCCACACAGGAAAGTCAGAGAAGGGTAGAACGTCAAACAAAGAGAAGATTGTGCTAGATTTGAGACGGAACGATCTCTCTACCAGTATGTAGGCTATCACCAGTCATGTAGGGATTTCCAACAAGACTATCTGACTGATCCTGCATACCATCGACGTCCATCCCTATCACCCCCTGTATGCACCATTATTGCCACTTTAGTTTTCTTTTTACTGAATTTTTTTGCTGTACTAAGAATAATAAACCTTTTTTCCCCTATTATTTTTGTCCTGTCTTTTTTGTGTTTTGTGTCGTCACTACTGTGACAGGAAAGCATTTTTGACCATGCATTTTTATGTGTTTCCCATCGTCTAGGTCAGGGAGGGCAAACCAATGGCACGCGTGTCATTGATAGCGCGCGACACAATATTTTAGGCATGCCACCGATCAAAACGGATTACATTTTAATTCAAAATAACAAAGTTTAGTATGAATCATTACGAATGAACGAGAGTGATTGGTCACAGTTTTCAGTGAATTTTTCCCAATTCAAAGAATTATCGGAAAGGTTCAAGTTTTTTATGTATCCTGATGTGACTTCATTTAATTAACTGAACTTGTCCCAATTCGATTGGTTGGAAATTGAAAATTTTGAAATACAACTGAATGATTTCCAGCCTAGTTGAATGTGGATTCAAAACTTTTTTTGAAAAAAGGAGAAAGTTGAAATTGATTGAAACAGAAATATTAACAAGCAATATAAGTAAAGATGCTAGTAATGAAATTTCGGAAACATGGAATTCGATTCCAGACACATTTAACAGTTTGAAGAAGCTGGACCATGCTATTTTAACCATATTTTTATTTACCTACTCCTGTGAGTCATTATTTTCAGAGATGAATAACATTAAAGACTCGCTTAGAAACCGTTTGACAGTTGACTCTAATTCAGCATGCATTCTGCTTAAAGTAACATCTTACAATTAATAAGTTACTAATAAGTTATTTTTCATGTAATCTACACACAACAGCACACACTATGTTACTTTAATTTGAATTACACGTATAACTAAAACATTTTGTACTATAAAGTACAAAATGTAGTTTTTCGAAGTAAATAAAGAGTTTTGAGTTATTATAGTATTTAGTTTTGTTTTCCCCAATAATTACAAGTCAAGATTATTTGATGAAACATCTCTATACCTCATAAAATATTTCTTTAAAAAAAATGGTACGTTGTTCCATAAAAAAAAGTTCACTACCCATGGTATAGGTGAACTCTATTTGTCCTGAAAAGCTTGTAAAATATAAAAGGAAAATTAATTAAAAAATGTATCAAAACAAAAAAGAATATGGAATATTTTAACTGAAGCAGAAGAGCTAGACAAAACTAAAAATTAGTTTATCCTTAGCATTTTAAATTGCAATTTTGAGCTCTTAGGACCGAATAGTTAATTTATCCAACCTACCTCGTCTGCAACTAGATTGGCTATTACAGTAATATCCAAAAATAAGGGAATATAATAAGTTAAATTTAAAAATAATTTAGTGAGAAGTTGATCAAATATGAATACTTGAAAAATACCGGAGTACTTTAGAAGTAAGGGATCGGTAAAGAAATGGCAGTCATGAAATGAGATTAAAGCCATCATCAGCTAAGCATATTGTAGTTTCTTAAATGGACGAAAAGTACGACACTGTCACTTTCTGGATATCATGAAAAAGCTGATGGCAGGCTGATTGTGCAAAATACTGAAAATTGAAAGCTGTTTCAAATGTTTTAGAATGAGTGTAAAAAACAGTAAACTGGGAGAAGATTAAAATCTTAATCTTCACAGCTAGACCACTGACAAGTTGATTGAAAATAATTCAACTTCCGTTTTTTCAATTCCCTTTTTGAATTTTCATTCCATTAACTTTTCTTCTTACACCTGTATTTCCCCCACTGTGGGGCGTGCCAGCTAGGGGGAGGTGTAGTATCCTTAGGTGGAGCGCGCGAGCGTATCGAAGAGTCGAAAACAGAAGATTATTTTTTAAGAGATGCTAATTTACTGAAAGGAAGCAGAACAAAAAATACATTCTGACATTATCAATATAAAATGCACATTTACACTGATATCATACACTTATATATTTATCAGTACTGCACGAAGTGTTTGATAATCAATATAACAATACAGTAGAACGTCGTTTATCCGAACGTTTATTATCCGGAGCGTCAAATATCCGGACCAAAGTCCGGATACGTTTTCAAATAGTCCAATGCTCAAAAGTTGTATTGCATGAGGCCAAAAGTGACGGGAAAACCCAAGATGAGGGATATTCGGGGAATTTTAGTTGTGTGATTTGGTAAACATCTGCGCGGAGTATTAGGTCAGTTTGTTTCCAAGTGAGAGGGTGTATACGTGCTCTTTTGCTGAGTTTTGTTGATGTAGAAACCTGGATGGCATGAGATGTAGAAGACTATGGATTTCAAAAGCTAAATGATGACGAGATTATGACCTCCGTGAAAGAAGAATCCGACCTTGTCGTCGATGTCACCGAGAAAGCATGAATATTTGTAAATGTACAGTGCTTGGACTCCAATTAGCCAAAGAGCAGCAAAGGAGGTTGATCTAAGAGGACGAGAGTTGGAACACCCCAGACCAATTCCAAGGTGACCCCTCAAAATGAGCTAAATCATACTTTCAGCTGTATGGTTCTCAAAGCTATGGCTAACAACCGGCGTATAACTAGCCCCTTTCCTCAACAAATTTCATGAACCTCAATCTGACACCGTCAGACAGGTGGCATTTTCAACAGCAAAACTTATCTGACATGAAGGAGGCGTTACCCCACTGACTTCTATTTTCTTTTATTTTTAAAATTGAATTTTTATATCTTATTTAAGATTTTACTTCTCAATATTTTTATGGTTTTTTAACAAGTTTTATAGGCTGCATTTTTAAACTAGATTATAAATTTTAAACAAATATTTGGCACAGTAAAACCAAAATTGGTTCTTGAGCTATCAAACTCCCACTGTCACTTGCTCATTCTTTGTACTGTAGCCTGCGTTCTTTTCTAAGATTTCAAAAGGATATTTTTAAAGACTAAGTAAAGGAGCTCGGTAATGTTCTTTGGAAAGTCGGTAAAAATAAATATTTTTCGATACAAAAAAAAAAATTTTCTGAACAAGGAATTTTTTTCAAATAACTCTTTTGTTACTTTTAGGTATAGTATCCCTTTTCTTCAGTTTTGAAATCAATAAGTTTGGTAAAAATAGAAAAAAAGAATATTTGTTTTTCGAATAAATATCTATTTCAGTATCTTTCTTATAATTTTCATTTTATTTTATATCAACTTTGTTTTATTTCTATATTCGTTAAAGAGAAAGACTCATACAATTCGTTATTTTTCAGTACAGATTCATGCATTAATATCAACTGACTGAAAAAAAAACTTTTTTGTTGCTGTTGTTGTTGTTGTGCCAAGAAAAGGAATTGAAGATTTTACATAAGTCTTTGGTTTCTGAGAAACTCCCGCAAAAGATTCAGCGTCAAATTTTTAAATGAAATTCTAAAACAGTGATGAGAAGAAAAATTATACTCCATGAAGCTGTGTTTAAGGCACTTCAGGTAAACAAAACACAAGTGATCTCAAGTGTTGTTAAAGAAAGTTTTCTTATTTTCTTTGAGACAAATTTATAACTTTAGAAATATACCATACATTCCAGCGTATTATTTCACAGGCGTATACTTTTAAACTGCAGTTTTTTAACTTTTGGTATATTCACTGCATTATGCGCACTCCTTCCCTCTTTTCTTACTAAGTATCACATAATGTACATGTGAAATGCTGTTATCTTTTTAAGTCATTTATTCAAAGTATTTTACCTGTAAAAACTGCATACTATTAGAATTAAAATCCTAAAGCACAAGAATAGAAGTGTTAGAAGTTATATGGATATTAGTAGGTGAAAACACTATTACAATAGGAGTCCAAATGCGTTATATTAATCTAGAAATATGTGTGTGGGGTAATCAAAGCATGGAATGAAATTAAACGTGACATTATTCAAAAGTCATTTCAAAATGTATTCTAGATTAAATGGATTATTTACGTTGCTATTAAGATCCTAGTAACAATGATGGAATATGACAAAGAGTTCGATGAAAATCGAACATGACGAACTCTTCATGTTTTCTAATAAGGAAAGTTCATAAGGTATGCCGTTTCTTTTAAATAAACAGTATTTGAATATATGTCAAAATCTAGTTTTTTTATGTTGATCTCTCTATTTTTAAAGATACTATTTGTATATACAATGTATAACGCGTGCACCTGTACATTTCGATCTTATTTTTTGTGCTAAAGTGCGCGTTATACATTAGAATTTATTATACCTATTATTCCCTGCTAATTCTATAATTTAAAATAATCGACTCACAAATTATTTTATCACAGGAAGTCTTACGGCTATATGATAATATTCCTACATAATATATTTTCCCTGTGTCCTTCTTACTGTAATGCATTAGCACTACTAGGACACTAAAGTGCTAGATTTATACGTATTAGAATATCAATATTCATTATTAAAAAAGAGCTCGTATGTATGGACAAAGCTTTGAGAAACGCTTAAATAAACCTCAATCAAATATTCAGAATTTAGAATAAACCTTTTATTCAGAAAAACCGTGGTTCTTTTCCTGTTAAATCTCCGAAATCGTTCCTCAATAGATTATTCTTCATTTAGTTCGTTAAATATGCTTTAGAAAGCTGGAGAAAGCATACTCTACAACAGGAGTGGCGAACCTTTGTAGATCAACGTGCCATTTTTTCCAAAGAAGTATTTAATGAGGTATATACGTGCCGTCAAATAATTTTTACTTGGGATATAATTAGTGGAAAAATAATAAAACTAAATACTAACAACACAAAGTCTTTATTTACTACAAAAATACCTTTTGCGCTGTATAGTTGTAAATTAGTTATACGTGTAATTCAAATTTAAGTAACATTAGCGTGAATTCTGCTACAGTAGGGATAAAAGTCTTTGCTTCTCCATATCCCACAAAAAAAAACACTGACTGTAACTGTAACTGCTATAGTTGATTAGATGACAAAGAACTTATATTAGGATTGTAAGACGTAACTTTTAGTACAATGCAAGCTGAATTGGAATCTGTCAAACAGTTTCTAAGTAATTAATTATTTTTGCTGTCGTTCACTTTTTTGACAAGAGTGTTTGTGATTTGTTTCAAAATGTTGTTTTACAGACGATGTTCTGCATACCACTATTCCAGAACATAAAACATCGTTTTGTCGCCTTTACTAACTAAGCCATATTTCTAGATTCACCAAATTTGAAATTCTCTGTTACACTTACTGTCTTGCACTTTTTGTTCTTTTGCTGAACTAGCCATGTTTAATAACAGTTGAAAGTCGTAAATATAACAGAAATAAAGTTTAAAATACAGTTGTATCATTGAAATTGACTATGTTATGCGTAGACAATTTTTGCATCATAAACAATTGTAAACCACGAAGTAACTAAGGAAAGACAATAACAAACGAGGGTGCTCCCCACCACCTCAGGCCGTTTTCTCGCGTTTGTTCGTAATACTTCATAGTGACCTTTGTTATTTTGAAATAAAATGCAAACTATTTTGATCGCTGGCGGGCCTAAAATATTATGTCGCGTGCCAACAATGGCACGAGTGTCACTGGTTCGCCATCCCTAGTGTAGGCTTTCCTGCTCCAAGGGGATTTGAAACAACATAGAAGCAATCAGGCAAATAAAACAATGTATGAAACAGACGTGGCCGTTAAAAGGTATTTTTCTTTATGATTACTACTTTTTACGATTTTTATGTTGCGTAATCAATATTATCCAGGAGGCAGTCTTGGGGTTATTCAAATCTGTTTAATTCCACATCTTGAAACATTTAAGCAGGTTAAACATAAAGCATGACAAGGACAACAAAAATACACTACACACAAACTACATGTTAAAGATAGACAAATACAGAAGAGGAAGAGAGTTGGTCTCAAGGAATCTCAGTATTTATAGGCAGCTCGAATCATATGATCTGAGTGGGTGGATAGGTGTAGTTTAAAATACTCTCGTTAGGCGGCTGGTTAACTTATTACTAAAACGTTGGTCCTGAAGGTATGGACCATAGGTAATTAAAAGTTATTTAGAATAATTCATGGGGATTATTACATGTATGCATTGAAAACTTACAGAAAAGTCATGTACATAAAGAGCACATAACCCTTTGCTGTACTGTTTTTCCTATGAAAGCTATGGTAGCCTAGTAGTCATGGTCACGCACTCGACCTCGTCACTTGACCGAGATTCAAAATAATGAGGTCCGTCTCCAACAGCTGTCGTGCTTCCTTATGGTACAAAGTGAATAAAAACTCACTCAGAACGTGCTTTAGATAGCTCGCGTAAGCATGCATTAGAAGGACTGTGGAAAGTCATTCAGTATGAGTAGCGTATACTTACTTTGACCACTGGGAAAAATTTATTTTTTGATGCAAAATTCGAATCAAAACCATAGTGAAGTGCATTGACTATGCAACAAAAACAATTAAGCAAATAATACACATTTATGCGCAAGGAAACTGACAGAAAAGTCCTATACATAAAGTGCACGCAACCTTTTGCAATACTGTTTTTCTCTGTTATTTTTGTAGTATATATGTGTATGTGTATGTGTACACCCTTTTGTATGTGTGAAGTTTATTATTAAAAATTTAAGTCTTGAAAATTTATAATTTATTGTTGTACTCCTTCCTCTAATAAGCATTAGTAACATTCGGGCTAATGAACTACAATACTCGATGAAATTCTATTCTTAAAAAGAGTAAGAAAAAAAATATATTTCAATGGATTTCTATAAATTTCCTTCAAACTTCCTTCTTTGTAAAGAATTGCATGGCAGTCATTTTTAAATCATTTTCTTGAGTTTTTTAAAGCAGCATTAATTGCATATATGTGTATATATCTATTCTTCATTCATTAAAAAAAGTCCTCGCTCCTCAAATACTAATTCTTTACTTTTGGTAAACTGTGGATTAATTTTCATTATAAAACCAGTGCCACAGGATAAAAATTAAATTCGCAATAAATCTTTCTTTCGCTGCATTAACCGATTTCTCTTCGAAGACAAGAATGAAAGTCATTAAGACTCTAATCCAGTGCCAAATGAAGTGGCACAAATGTCTTTTTTTAAAATGATTGTAAGGAGCAACGATAAAAATGAAGCAAATGAATATGGATAGCTTTTTGTTTAATTTGCGACTTTCCGTCATTTGTTAAATGAAACTTCTCGTTTCGCTTCTTAAAAAAGTTGCTTAGATTTAATTTTCGGTTACAATACGCTTCGACTCGAGAACTTAATTGGAATTTTACCAAAAGTACTACATACTTCATTTAATTGAAATTAATATCATTTAAAAACAAATTAACTCTGTTTCCATAAATAAATACAAGTTAATACAATATACTTAAGTACAATCTTATTAGAAGAAAATTTTTATAACTCAAATAAATAATATTTTACCTAATGTAAAAATACACTATCCACCCATAAGTAGTTGGACACCCATACAATTGAGGATATCTGAGGTGCTTATCTACGTCATACCTCATGAATTTAAATATCTTAAAGGAAACCGCATCGACATTAATCACGTGCAAGATGCCTCGAAATTCAGAGCTCTCTGACTTCGACAAGAACGTAATTGTCTGATATAGAAATGGCCGATTTTAAGGAACATATCTAGTATGTTTAGCATTCCAAAATCGTCAGTGGCTGCTATGATTAAAAAGTGGTAAGAGAGGGGTGATTGTCGGGATGTGCTTCGACCGGCAGACCCACAAAACTAAGACATAGAGACTGACGAGGGCTCTAATCTGAGAAGAAATCTGAAAAAAACTGCACCAAACCTATGCTCCGAATACTATTGGAGTTCCAACAAACATCCGGGACGGTTGATTCGATAATTACCATCCCCTAGGAAGCACTTTTGTTTGGTTTCCATCGGCAATCGTACTGCCCAATATAAGTCTTTTGTTACAAAATTTAACCACGCTGTTCCGTTAAGCCGATGCAAGGCACTTCGAAATTGGACGATAGGGGAGTGGAAACTGGTTCTTTAGACTAGGAATCAAGGTTCAATGTCTGCCAGTCGGATGGAAGTGTCGGACCAGCGTTTGGCGTATGTCTGTAGAATGTCTCTTGCTAGAATATATTGTGCCACCAGAAAAGTTTGGCGGAGGTGGAATTATGGTCAAGGTTTTCTCGTGGTAGGAACTGGGACCCTAGAATCCTAGATCATAGCTCAACGCCGATTGCTTCTAAACTATTCCAGACAAAAAAGTTCTTCCTATGCTGTCACAATTTTGCGGGATGGATCATTGTTACTTCCGCCCTTTGTCATGTTGCAAGGTCTACCATGGATTAGTAGGATGATAATGAAGCGAACCAACTGGACTGGCTACCTAGAGTCCAGACATAAATCTAATATTAAAGGGTGATCAATGAAAAGGTACAAAAGACATAAAAATAAACAGTTAAATATTTGCATATTCCGCCAAGGGAGAATGTAGCGAGACATCTCGGGATGCCATTGGAGACTCTGACTGGTATCGGATCATACGCGGGTGCCCGCATGCGCAGGAGAGAGCAAAGGCTCTTATAAAAAGCGGCGTCCAAATGATGCGAGCACAGAATTACTCGAGCACAGAAAAAGCATTAACTCCGATGTATACTGTGAGACACTCCGACGCCTACGCAGGTCCATCAAGAACAAAAGACCGGGGCTGCTCATGGAGGGTGTGGTTCTGCTCCATGATAACGCGCGTCCACACGTCTCCAGAGTCACACAAATGGAACTGGACAAGTTCCAATGGGAGACGTTGGACCATCCGTCCTACAGTCCGGACATGTCACCCTGCGATTTCCATGTGTTTGGTCCACTGAAGAAACACCTGAAAGGAAAGAGCTTCAACTCGGACGACGTACTCAAGGACACTGTGAAGGACTGGGTCTCGTCACAGCCACAGGAATTCTGAGAACAAGGAATCCTGCGGCTTGTCATCAGTGGGATCGTTGTGCTCAGGCTATGGTGTATATTTTAAATAAAGTCTATATTTGTACCACCGTGTCGTTTCGTACCTTTCATTAGATCACCCCTTGTATAAATCATCTGGAACAAGTTCGATCACCGAAATAAGGGTGCAGAAACCATCCAAAATCTATAAAGGAACTTGCATGTCTCCCCCCGAGCGGAGGAAAATACCATTGTCTGTCATTCAAACACTTGTGGAAAACATGTTTCGGAAGATTAAGGCTGTAATTGCCTCTGGAAAAATCTCTACCAACTATTGAGTATGAATAAATATTGTTTTACTCTTTTATCACATGTGTCCGATTACTTATTGGTAGATAGAATATAATAGGCACATGTTAGATCTAAAACTTAAAAACTAATTTAATAGCTACCATTTCTTGAAAATTCCCACATGTTGCAACGAATATTACATAATTAACATTGTTTCTCTCATAGATACTTATTGAGAGTTTATTTACATCGTCCCTTCGAAGTAATACGACAGTTATTGGCAACATACCTCGTCATGTTCAGCCATTATCCAGTAACAATAATTATATGTGAAAGGTACCTAGCCTCCAAACTTTAATACAAATGCATGTGGACAGCACGTTAGCTGTCACCTCCGTCCTCTCCAAGTTAGCACACCTCACCAATGGGAAGACATTGAGCTATGGCAGATTTGATGCATATCATCATGTACAACGTGGGTCTTCAGGGGCCCAATGTCTCAAACCCGTGACTCAAACACATCGGAAATGAGTTCATGACCAGGACCAATACCACGGCCACTTTATCGTAAAAGTTATACAGACTAAAATGGATGCCATATTCCTCCTGGATATCATTAACGATCTTTACATAAATAACTGTTAGATATAAGTGCAATTGAATTAAACTCAATGGCGCAATAACCCATGAGGGTCAAGGCCTACTGTGCCTATCTGAGTTATCATAGCCTTGGGCAATGAGTTGCAGGAGCAGATGTTACGGTCAGGTGGTCAGTCTGACGTGAAACAACCAATGTTTAGTTTCCAAGCAGCTTGGTACTCTTTTGTCGACCCACGGAAGGGATGAAAGGCTAGGTTGACCTTGTCCAACTAGGGATTTGAACTTCTGACCAGTGGCGTGGAAACTCGATACGCTACCTCTCAGCCACTAGGCTTCAAAAGTGTAATTCGAAAAGAAAATTTTTTGGACAATCTAGATTGCAGGCTTCCGATATTAACAGTTAATAGAAAAAGCCTGAATTGTTACTTTTGATAAACGCGTAACATCCGTCGGAAAAATTGGCTTATTCAAATACTTTATTCCGAAGATTTTTCTGGAATTTGAAAGAAAAGTAATATATTCCCTTCTTCGTTCTTAAGTTTGTGATCGTACCAAAAAGAAAAATTTTCGGATATTTGATGTTGAATAATTTATGAAGTGCAGATTAAAAAGTAACATTCGCGAATTTTTCATTCTGAATAAGTAGGAACGTGACCTTCTTTGTAAAGAGTTGTTTTCGAATTAATATTAAAGCAACATCGATTGAAATATTGTAGTAAATTAAGGAAAGGTTTCAAAAACGAGGGTGAATAATCTTTTTTGTGGAATCATACGTATGAGATAATATGACGTCATCAGCAAAACAAACAAATTTGAATGAAAATGCAGAAATGTTTTCTGAATGGATGAAAGTTTCACTCGTAAGAGAAAGAGTAATTTAGTTTCATTACATAGCAGAAAGAAACTGCGAAGTTAAAAAATGTAAAAATTTAAGTCAAGTAGCTAAAATTTACATTCAATACAAAAAAGAAGCAAGTTTCTTATATAATTTTTTATTCCCATATAGATAATTACTATATATTTATTTTCCTTTTCATTTTTAATTTAGATTCTTATTATTCACTTCATTAAGTTATCGTAAGCTTAGTTTATTTACAAAAAAAAAACTATCTAGGTTAAATCGCCATTAATTTTTGTTTTTTTGTGTTAACGCTTTAATTTTAACACGTCATTTAGTGCGTGTTTTCTGAATTAGTTGCATTGTCTTCATCATGTCCTTATGCTTGGTATATTTTCATGTCAGTTTTTATCTTAGTTTTTCTTATAGAAATTTTTTTTAATATTTTTCTCTATGAAAGAAACCTTATTGTTTTCTATTGATACCTTTATTTTATTTTACTGTCTGGTTTTTCATCCATGTGTTTTAAATAGGCCTAATGTTTCAACATGCATCGGTTTTTCTATTATGTCAAAAACTTCTGCTGTACGGGGAAGGTGGTACCATAAAGCATTGCTTAACCCTAAATAGCTGACTGAATTCAGCGACAGCTTTAAGAATCATAATAGGTCTCCATTTTAGTCCAAAGACTATCCGTATCTTGAATTGTTATGTCTCTTGGAAACCAATTTCTATCTTTTTTGGCCTTGTACAAGTTTCCCGCTTATTATTTTATTATATACATATATATATATATTATATATATTTATATTATATATACATATATATTATATATATATATCAGCCCTGTGGGAGAGTGGTAGGGCATCACACTTCCACATTTCACTTCCATC